>RCWM02001176.1:0-79505 GCA_003667255.2 Euschistus heros
GTAGAGAAACGGCGGGGGGGAAATATTTTCCACGGAGTAGTGGTAGTACTCCGGTAGCTGAAGACCAGCCGCCAACGGTAAGGCAGTGAGTTAGGGATATTTGCCCACGTTTTCTCTTTGTGAAAAAATTCACATACCTTTTTTTGTTGCCATACGACACTTTATATTATGATAGTGAATTTTCAAATTAATTTATTGGCTTTAATTCGATTAAGAATATCATTTGTTGTATATCCAGTTGGAGAAAGAAATAATTTTTA
The DNA here is from genome assembly GCA_003667255.2 of Euschistus heros. Classification (NCBI taxonomy): domain Eukaryota; kingdom Metazoa; phylum Arthropoda; class Insecta; order Hemiptera; family Pentatomidae; genus Euschistus; species Euschistus heros. The sequence continues at coordinate 261 of RCWM02001176.1, forward strand.
TTTTAGACATCTAGTGGTTAGGTTTGAATAAAATGCCCGAATCATGAACTGTAAACATTAACAGCTAAACGACAATAGAAAGTGTTGATATTTACAAAAAAAAAATTAAACTACCGTAAAAATTATTAAAAATGTACTGAAAATTTCCCGTAATCTGAGAATCACCAATAAAAGCAATTTCTATTTTTTATTTTTTAATTCATCGGCCCGTTCTTTTGTCTCTGATTAAAAAAATAATCAATACCCCAACTTGGGAATCTAAGGCAGTTCTTCCTCCTCCAGAACATCCTGAGAATTTTTAAAACTGAAATGATCGGTCTCAGTCAACGATTATTTGTGTTGACCAGAATTTAACCTACTAATTGAAATTATAAATTATACAAAGCAATATGAACATATATCTCACCTTTGTCCAACTATTGTGTCCAAAAACATTTGTCTCTTGGGCAATAGCCCGCCATGTACATCAGTTCTAAAGCATACACAATTTTCAAACATCAGCACTTTGTAACATAGATTATATATACTAAAGTTTCAAAATGTAATAAAAGAAATCGAATGTATGGTACTCACCTGAGGAAGTCAAACAGACTTCTGAGATATATCAAGGGTGGAAGGGGAAAGGCCAGGTAGGTTAATTTTGTTTTAAATGGCCTGATAAATAGGAACTCGTTTCCAATAGGAACGAAAAAATCCAATTAGCAAAAGGGAGTACCCCCAAAAACATTTAACCTACCTGGCCCTTCCCTTCCACTCTGGATATATTTCAGAAATCTAGTGAGTACCAATATATTTACGGTTTTACATTTTTGAGAATTTTAGAATATATAATCCATGAAGTTTTGATGTTTTCAAAATTTTGTATGTTTTAGAACTGAAGATGAATGTTTAACATTCGAAACTAATTTTCCAATAAAATAATTCTTAAAATTATATAGATTTAGAAACTTATGATAAACATTACTTATATTCAATTCAATTCTTAATAAAAAAAATCCATAAATATATATGGAGCGACATGTGGAGTTTAAAAATCTACCGATATGTGGCCATTCTGCAACAGAGTTTGTTATGGTAAAACTACTCGTATTAAACCCAACTAAACCAAATTTGTACTACAACAGGGGTTTCCAAACTTTTTGTACCACGCCCCCTTTTATTGAAATGAATGCTTCTCGCCCCCCCTCCCCATAACAGTAAATTGTACGGGCCTAGGAACAAAACAAAAACAAATAAGTGTTACATTGAATACAAAACATTTATTTATACTGCCATAAGATACAACAATATCAGTTTTCATATTATAAAAGAAAAATACAAAAATTGTCCCGGTCGGGATTAATAAAAGAAAAATAGATAGATTGTGTTGGTTAGTGAGATAGACGGGCTTGCCACAAGTGTTGAAAATGCGTTTTTTTCCGCACAAATAGGTGCTTGAAAAAGGCAAACATCAACGAAGAGCTTCCCGTGATACACTTTGAAATATTTTAACCAAAATGAAGGATTATATCAAAGTTGTATTTGACAGAGGAATCATGTTTTATTTCCAAAGCATCTTCTTCAAGTGATTCAGGCAGGGAGTCTATGCTGACATGGAATGGGTAGTTGACAATCTGTAAATACTATCTTCACAAGTGTTTGGGAAGTATTTCTGGAACTCTTCAATTAGGCTCTCCAAATGGTTTGATATTGGATTTTCGAACTTGATCCTTCATAAATGTTCTTGAAGCGTGTATCACCTGAGATTGACTCTATTTAGGGAGAGTTGGATAATTGAATAATTGCTGATATTTTACACCTCCAAAGTTGCAATTTCTCAATTTATCTTGATCGCATCACGATTTTTATTAATTTAGTCTCCACCCTGCATTTTAGGTTATGGTTGTTCAACGAGTCAAAGAATTGATATATTATCCAATATTACTTGGGTACAAGGTTTTTTGAAGGTCACGATTAGTTCATTTTGCTTTTGATGTTCCAAGAAGGTGATTATTTCATCTCGAAGCTTAAATAATCTTGCCAACATGTTTCCTTTTGGGAGCCATCGTACTTCTGTATCAAATAGCAATGTTTTGTGATCACTTTCTAAATCTTCACAAAGAGTTTTAAAAAGTCGAGTGTTCAACGAACTGTTTTTATGTAATTCACTACTTTAATATACAATTTTAAGACAGTATTTAGTTCATTTGGAAGGGTTTTTGCTGCCAAGACTTGTCGATGTATAAAAAACTGTATCCCAGTCACATCAGCATTTTTCTCTCTTACTAATTGCACAAAGCCTGAGCGAGAGCCAAGCATTGAAGGCGCGCCATCCGTACATACACCTATCAGTTTTTGCCAAGAGAGTTCAAGTTTGTCAAAAAAGTCTGACACTGCTTTCATAACATGAATAGCATTTGTCGTGGGCTCCAACTCTGTACAAAAGATTAGCTCGTCTTTCATTCTTTCGTTTTCAATATACCGAACATAAACAATTAACTGAGAACATTGTGCTATGTCTTTTAGACATAAAATTTAGAATTTTAGAAAGACTACCAAATTTTAATTTAATGTTCAACTTATCTCGCCCCCCCCCCCTGAAATGTCCTCACGCCCCCCCAGTTTGGGAACCAATGTACTACAACATCTTCACAGTTCTAGGAAGGTTTACAATAATAAATTTTACTATAATAATAATTAAAGTGTATAGCCTTGATTCTTTATGGTTAGAAATTAAATCCAAAGATATGGATCGATAAAATTATTGCTGCCAAAGTGGATGTCTAATTATGCTTTGAGTACTCTTCATATAGTAATATAATAGTTGTAAATTGTAATTGTATTGTAAATTTTACATAAAACCAATATTAGGTAAAATAAGAATACATTTAATACTAAAAAAATGAAATTCACAGTTATTATTTGTTTAAACAAATATTTAACATAAAATAAATAAATATATACATTACTTCATATGTTTTCATATCAGTTATCACTTACGGGTTTCGTGAAACAGAGCTTTCCCCACAACATGGCGTTCAGTTGTACCTGTTGACACCATTGCCAGCTGAAACTGTGGACAGATATTAAAGTGTCCACAGATGCAACAGATTTTTCTTTTTGTTTATTAATTAATTATTTTATTTATAAATATTGCAGAAAAGTTTGTAGGCATTCCGCGTGATATAAAATGCCTAAATTTGAATACCTACTATTCGTATAACTTTTTTTTTTGAGAGAGAGAAAACTCACCACACACTATTTACAACAAAATATTCAACTAGTGAAGATAGTGATTTTACAAATGTGATCTTGTCTAATACATCAAGCGAAGATAGTAATTTTTTGGATGAATTGATGAATGATTATAAACAAGGTAAAGAAATTGAAGATGAAGAAATAAATGTAGGTAGCTATGTTTTGTGTTGTAAAGCATTTTATAACTTTGTTCAAAGAAAAAGTAGACTCGTTCACGTTCAACATTTGCTAATTGACGAAAATTTCATCAAATGATAGAAACACAAAATTTATTCTTCCGGATATCGCTACTGATTATGAAATTGAAATAAGATATATCAAAAGAAAATTAACACCGCCATCTTTTATTACTGCCACTGGGAGATTATGTAAACAATTAAATTTTCCTACATCTTTTCATGGATACATTCTCTAATGATTCGATTTTTTCCATAAAAAATAGTCTGTGACACTCGTCAATAATAATTATAGGTACATAAAAGATTTATTTTTGTTAAAAGGTTTAAAAATAAGTTAAGTTTCTATTTACTTTCATAGGCTAAATCTATTTTTGTCACCTTTCTAGTCGTTAATAATCAAGTTGTCTTTTCTTGTTTAAATATTCTATTTTGTTTAGTAGTAAAAAATGATTGCTGATGTGTTTCTCTAAACTTCTTGTTAATTATCCCTATAAACCTATGAAGAAATGAATGTTCATTGGTACAAACACTAGTGTCCACAGGTACAAAGGGGGAAGGTACCTATGGACACTAATCAGTAAGTTACAAAACATTATTTTCTGTAAAAATGAAATTACTTTTCAAAATAAAGACATCAGGGTTATATAGCACGTTAATTTTCTTATCTAATGGTACAATAACCACTCAGAAAAATAAAGCACCGAAAATTAGAAAAATTGATAAGTGAAAATTTTCCACAGGTACAGCACCTTCCCCTATATAATATATATATATTATATTAATGGAAAGGTCTTGTATTTTTAATATTACTACTGGTTTCATGCACATTAGCATATTGCTCGTATTTAATAGGCAATGTTATTTTTAAATGAGATAAATCACAAATTAATAGAGATTTTGATTAAACTTAAAATAAACGTAAAGAAAAAAACAAACATTTTCTAAAAACTAGTAAAAGGCAAAAAAAAAAAAAAAAGATTAAAAGAGAAGAAAAGGAGAAGAAAAAATATAATAATGTATATATACATATACAATACATATATAGTTTCAAAAGAAACACAGTGTTCGGAAGATCGTTGGCCAAAAAGGTATCTCGGAAGGAAGGTTCATTTTGAACCTATTTAAGGTCACTTAAACTATATACAAAGTCTTTCGTTTTTTTTTTCTGCCTTTTACTAGTTTTTAGAAAATGTTTGTTTTTTTCTTTACGTTTATTTCTGGACTATATACAAAGTCTTTCGTTTTTTTTTTTTTTATTTTTTTTTTTTTTTTTTTTTTTTTTTTTTTTTTTTTTTTTTTTTTTTTTAATGAATTCTTTTGTAAAAATAGCGAAATCCAAATATTTATGCCTTATAACTCCACTGTTTACTAATATATCAACGCCAATTTTTTTTTTTTTTTTTTTTTTTTGCTGTAATTACTAATAAATTGTTCATGTAAAATAAAAAAGATGGTGCAAAAACAAATACAAAAAAAAAAAAAAACGGGAGATCGTTAAATCTTGTTAAAGAGAAAAAAAAATTATGAACTTCAAGTTTATGTTTAATAAAAAAAAAGTAAGCGCTACAGCTAAATTCAAATTATTTTAATTTGAATTACTTTGAATTTCGACCCTTTCTGATCATGTTTTTGACCACCGTGAGCTCTCCCCCAAGGGGCGGGGACTTTTAGTATGTTATCTTCTACCTACTCCTAACGAAAGTTATCGCACATTTCATGCACAATATATAAATATGCGATGATTTTGTTAAAGGAAAAAAAAAATTATGAACTTCAAGTTTAGGTTCAATAAAAAAAAAGTAAGCGCAACAGCAAAATCCAAATTATTTAAAAAAACTTCTCTATTTAGTACTCTTTAAAAAAATACCATTTGCAAGCACGCAGCACATCTAGTTTTTTTTATTTACTATATATTTGTCAAACACCACTCACTCATTTAACACAAAATCTCAGAAACTACCGAACGGATTGGAATGAAATTCGATATGCAGCTTCCTCAAGGGCCCTAGATGCTCGCTATGAAAGAAATTTTCAAAAATCGCCCTGGATCGCGGCTAATTCGCGAAAAATGCGATTACAATTTTTATTGGGTGAATAATAATAATAGATTAATAGTCATATGGTATTTGGAGATAAGCTAAGTTAAAAAATAGGTTAGATGTTTAAGTCGCACACTTCGACCACAAATTAATTCCCTTGTAGTTGTAAACAAACAAATATACGATCGATGTCGAAACCTTATGTATGGTACTTTCTGTGAACTCATGGTGTCTGCAGAGACCTTACAAGTTTGAGTTGTTTCGACGAGAAGCTATTAAAAGACATATGTTCTCTGATGATGACATGTAAGGCCAGCTCGATGCTCATATTCCTTACAAACAACCATCTTGCTTCACCCCAACTACTCCTCCTTCAGCTTTCCGGTCGCAAGATAATTGTTCTGAACTATATTTGGCCCTTTTCAAATCGTCTTTTCTCAACCAGGCCCAAGTTATATTTCAAAAAAGTTGAAAAGTTGAGACTTTATTCACTTAAAGTATGCCATAAGAAAAGCTGATGGTCTGGTATCAGAGCTGGGTAAGATGGTAGCGCTGCCTCGAAGCTTCACTGGAGGACTATGAAAATAATATAAAATTAACTTTTGCAAATTTTCAAATTTACTTATTGACATTATTCCAAGAATGTAATTCTTTAGGATTATTTAAGTAATAATAATCATCAGCGTTAAGCTTAACTTTTACTGATTTATGTTGTTCTAAATCCTAATGATATTAAACCGTAGCTGAGCATGGTGCTTTCAGCTAGTTTTTTATAAAGTAACAAAAGGGTGCCACCAGCGCACACTGACAATAATAATGAATCGAATCATATTTTTTATGCAAAACGTAACAAATAGTTGTGTTTCTTTATAGCATAGGTTAAACTGCATATTTTCTCTTCCTTTCTCGGATTGTGGATATTATTAGAGTAAACTTTATCTACATTTTTATAAACAAAAATCAGGGAGCAAAATTAAACAAAGTTTAAATTATTCATAAATTTAATTTGTAGAGTATCACAGGTATTGCTTGAAATGATCTCCACTATTTCTAATACAAGCACGATATCTTTTTCTTATTTCTGTGGTGGTTGTTCTTAAAATAAATTCTTCCTTCATTATGGTAAACGCGGCATTGATTTTTTTAAATAATTTGTTGTTTTGAAAAAATTCTTCATTATAAACCAAATCTTTGGCACGGCCCTAGGCGTAATAATCGAGCGGCGTGAGGTCTGGAGACCTTGCTGGCCACTCAATTGGACCCCCTCTTCCTATCCAGGATTGTGGGAAACAATTGTTTAAATATTCCCTTACAGGTAAGGTGTAGTGGGCTTTTCAAAACAACTTAAAAAAAAAAAATATTTAACCCAGTTTTTATCAAACATTTGTTTCAAGTGCTAGAAACATATAAATGAAATTAAGTAAATTTAACGCTCTATAACTTTAACACTGACATTTTTTTTGAGAAATGATTGTGGAAGGTACGATATATAATCGAATAACCCAAAAATGGGACCTTCTTCCCTCTCATCACCGTTCACCGGGAACTTTTAGTATGTTTACCTTCTAACTACTATTAACGAAGCTGTGAAGTACAAAATTATCGCATATTTCAAGCACTGTACACCCCTCATTGACTGAACTACAAGGATTAAACTGCCCATGTTGGCTGGCACCAAATCCAAAAATAAATAAAGGTAACGGCCGGCAAGCCAGCCACCAACCCCTACGCGCGCTCAGAATACCTTTTATCGATTCTAACCTTGTTCCGATTTATTTCGATGTTTTAGTCGCTACTTTTCACTAATAAAGGTAATTCTCTTTCATTTACGGAGAAACTCTAAATCCCTGTTCAAAGTAATGTCAACTTCTGTTTACCTTCTAATATTAAAATGAGAAATAAGAAAATAATGAAGTGTAAATAAGAAAATATCAAAATATAAGACAATAAATCAATTTTGAATTAATATTATGTTAAATCAGAATTAATATAATGCTAAACCACCAGTTACCAGTTACTACCAGTTTTTAACTCCTGATAAACTTTTTGATGTCAGGGAAGTGTAAATAACAAATTATAAATATATAAAAGATAGAATCCTTAAGTATTTATTTGGCGTAACTCCTATTTATTTAACATTTGCAGCTACATGTTTCGGAGAAAATATATATTCATATTGTTTATTCTCCATGTTATAAGCCATTATATAATATAAGACGGAATCCTTGTTGAAAGTTATGATGTTAATTTCTGCTATATTTTCTCAAGGAAGGTAGAAATAAGAAAATATGAAACCTATGATATACTCTCTCACATTTATTTTTAGATCGATATGTTTTATTGAATTAATTATACAATCTGTCTCACTTTAGGGCAATAAGTAATATGGATGACAAAGGATCCATTCACAAAACATGTGTACTGAAATTTTATCACTTAAATTGATACAACAAATAAAAATATATAAAACACCAAATCCATGTAAAAATTAATCTTCTTAAGTTTTGTATCACTTTTACACATTAAATGCTATATATAACACACTATACAACACAATCCAAGTTGAAACTGTAGAAGTTATTGTTTACATGTGAGGTTATAGGAAAGAACAATCGAAAAATGTCAACATGAAGTGAAGCGTAAGGATCGAACTTGTCGGTGTAGCGCGGGTCAAGCCAATTTGGGTGTGGCTGGCTTGCCGGCCGTTTCCTAAATAAATCGTAAAAAGGATTTAAGTATCGATGATTTTAAAGTCACTAAAGTATTATTAGTATAGTAGCAATATTTTAACCAAAACACCGGTATAGAGAATACAGAATCGATTCATTGGTACAGATTCGAAAAAGTTTCGTGACAACACATCACTGATTATTATCATATTTCATTATCATTATTATTATTATTATTTTTTTTTGTTATTTTCATGGCCAGAGCATTGCCATATTATTCTTTCGACAAACAGTGCTAAGGTCGTTTCGAACGAGCTCTAAACATAAACTAAATCCCCTCAGTAGCATATTATCGACAACTAACAGGCGGAATTCTCACGTAGGAGTTGTGAGCAAGGTCACTGCAGAGCGCACACTACAATCAGTCATGGCTGCGCACCTCCTGGCGCTCGGAGCAGCGTTCATCGCAGCTGTAGCAGGTATTGTGCTTACTATTGCAATATATTAATTCTCTTATATTATAGTCATAACATTAATATCCATTATAATCACAGGATCGATAGTAATAGGGAACATAAAAATCGAGAATAATAAGATCTGCAAAGTCGTTCCTTACTGATAACTCCAAACTCTGATATTTTACACTATTAGAACAATCTTCTGGCTAATAGAACAATTACTTTTATTCACGATTCTCTGTTTTTTTTTTTTTTTTTTTTTTTGTTTTTTTAACATTATTAATCTATAATAATATATAAAAGGAGAAACCATTTTTCGTTTGTGATCACTAGGGTTGTCCAACTAAAACATCTTATATTATCTAAATATATATGTTTTGAGGCGTTTGGAATAAATTTGAGCAGTTTTTAATTTGCATATTTTGCCATAATTGCATATTTTAAGTATAAGTGTGGTGAACGATTTGCAGCAGTGAGACCTTTCAATTTTTTTAATTCAAGGTTCGAAGCTAATTAGTCTGTACTGTTTGTGATTTGTTTGCATTTTTTTATCAAAATTAACCAAACAAATTTTTTTTTTTGACATATCTCAGAAAAGAAATAGACAATTTTTCCTTTGAAAATCCTATCTTTCACAAAATTCAATAATCTAAAACTTTTAGTATATAACATTTTTTTTATTTTTTAATAAGCCATTCTGCGTTATAGACTCTTAAACATGACCAAAATTAACTTTTTAAAGTTGGCAAAATTCTTTGATGTTTGACAATCGATTGTGGCTTAACGCCTAAATCAAATTCAGCTTAAGGGATGTCTTTAGACGCACAATTCAATAAACTTTAGTTTTTTAATTAAAAATGTTTTTGATCTAAAATATTTTTTTTCAAAAATCTGAAAAAAAAAAGTTAAAATGTTTGGGTTTTTTTTGCCCCCTAACCATTTTCCTGCTGTTTTTAATTTTTTTTTATTTGTGCATATTTTGTCATAAATGCATATTTTTACATATTTTGAACTAGACTTGCATATTTATCTATATATTCGCCTTATCAGCATTTGACATTTGAATTTTTTTGTTTCCCAGCAGAAAAAAAAAAAAAAAATTGTGTGTGTGTATATATATATATATATAAGAATAAAAAAATATATATAATTACAGAATATAGAGGAGTAAGAAGCTACTTACAATGTTACGAGTGGATATGGAGTAGACTAACAATTCTAGTACACAACTAACGTAGGAGAATTTTGAACAGACAGTTACAAAGGTTCTGGAGAAATCCCTTAGAAAAATTAAGTTAAAAGGACTGGGTGGCATTTCCTTAATGTTTTCCCTATATTTGTATTTCTTAATCATATTCCCTATTAACTTAATTTTTCTCAGGGATTTCCCCACAACCTTTGTAACTGTCAGTTCAAAATTTCCCTAGGTTAGTTGTGTACTAGAATTGTTAGTCTATTCCATATTCACTAGTAACATTGTAAGTAGCTTCATACTCCTCTATATTCTGTAATTATATATATTTTTATTATTCTAACACATGTTATATACTTGTACTGTAGCTAACTTTATGTTTTGAAATAACTTATATAATTTTATTGTAACCTGTTTTTTCACTGTAGAGCATGATTATGAGAACAATAAAGTCTCGAAACGTCGCCAAAATAGTTGTTTTTATTTATTGATTGAACCTCAAGAACCTTTCTAAACATTAATTAGTAACAGTCAAGAAATTTATCAATATACATATATATATATATATATATATATATATATATATATACACACCCAAATTAGCTATAAGAACTTCTCCCATTCATTTTTGTTTCGCCTAATCAATGCGTTTGTATGTGTCGAAGTGTTAACCTTTCAGCGAACTTTCGATCGTATTTGCTTTTCTTAGAATTGTTTAATCCGATTTCTCGTTTATACTTTCATCTCACTCTTCTCCCTTAATCCCCATCATTCCATTACACAGTATTTTACACAGTGTTCACGGAGACATATCATTCGTAAACTGCTCATTTGTGTTTACTTGAAATACCGAAAGTCACTACTTCAAAGACAAAAGATCTTGTAGGAAAGTACGTAGGTGAGCTTTCAAATGAGATTTTCAAGTGTGATGGAGACGTTTTATATTTATTTGATATAGAGCGTTTCAAATCTATTTTGAGGCCCAATAGACGATCTGTTTTGTTCCAAAACCTGAAAAAGTGGTTTTCTCATTTCAAATCTGAGATTCAAACCACAATAGTGAATAAGTGGCATGAATAAGACGCGAGAGTTTCTTCATGGTCGTCGCTTATTGTTTTCGATGTGTATTGTTCTGTTTTAAAGTATAAGTATTTTGGTTGTGATTCCTGGAATTTGTTGTTTAGTTTTCTGGAAATAAATGTCACGATTTTTTTTTCATTTTTATCCACGTTTATTGTGTTTTATTTGTCTTTAGTAAAGATTTTTTTATTTTTTTTTTTTTGTTATTACCGCAAGGTGAGGAAACGATCTTACCGTCTCCACCACCTCCTTTCCTCTCCAGCACTTTCCCTGCGACAGAAGTTGTTGTTGATCTACAAAAGCATGTTGAGGCCTGCACTCCTGTATGGTGCCCCTCTTCTCACCCGCCTTTCTGACTGAACTAGACGACATCTGCAGCAATTTTCAGGACTCAATGCTTAAGAAGATTGTATGACTTCCTTGAAGAAAAAAAGAAGCCTTGACTTACTCGAGATCTTCAACCTCCCGACGCCAGTGGAACGAACGTTAGGGCGGAATGGACATTCGTTAATATCTCCGCTTCTGCTTCTCCTAGAATAATGCTATTGGTAAAAGCTTTTTGAATGGACTAATAAACTATGCTAATCATGATCATATCGTAAGATGAAACATGTAAGAATTCCTGATTTGATATTTCGATGTTGGATAATTTATCATCATTTACTTACCATTTATTGTACCTATATACTACGAGAATATATGCAATAAAATATTTTATGGAATAATAAATACATATGTATTAAATAAAATTACAAAATAAAACGTAACAAACTAAAATATTTAATTATTAAAAAAAAAATAATATAACAATTGATAATTACTTTTGTCAGTTAATATCCTAGGACTAATTGATACATCAAAATTATAATATATGTAGGTGCCTATATACAATTGTTTATTTAAATAACGATCAGAATTAAACTCATAACAACATAATTTTAATTAAGATTCTTTTTTCTATATTCTAAGTAACAATAAGTGATTGTGCTTCTGGTAATAAATCACGTTTAATGTTTATTATTCTCGGTCTAAGAGTCGAAATTAAGGGATCCGAATTTATTAATAAATTATTTAACATCTCGATTGTTTGATTGCCTCGATGATTTTATGACATGAAACAGTCTGAAATTTCGGAATAACTTGTGATTCGCTTCTTGAGCATCTTCTGACAATTGTCCTATAGGTATTATAGCATTTTTGGCTATCAGTGTTCCGTGCACGAGCAGTTTGTGCACGGTGACTGGCATATAATACCAGCCATACAGAGATACATATAACCGTGCTGTCTCTTTCGTGTAGGCTTCAAAGTTATCAAGTTTTATAATTGACCCAGAAGAAATAGCTTGTAATATTATTGCAAAGCGTCTAATTAGATTTTCGTCAACCCCTGTTATAGCTGATGAAGTTTCTGGGGAGGCGAAAAATTTCCTTGCAGTATTTCCATCATTGCTTGTACCAAAACCTTGTCTTACGTGGTCTACACAAAGTCCTAACTGAATTTTAAAATCATGTTGAACTTGATTTTTTTTTCCTTGCAAGTAACTCCTTTTGCTCTGTTGTTTTTTGCACTCCAGGACTTGAAATCTAATCGGTAAGAGATGTGAATTAAGCACTCAAAACACCTGATCAAACAATGCAAAGGGGACAAGCCAAATGAGTAATACTCATCATTAACTATTTCCTTGTTTGTAAAAATTTTTAAATTGTTCATTTCTTTAGGTGTTGCATTGCACAAAAAACACCTCATAGCTGAAGAAGTTTCAGTTAAAATATAACATATTTTGCCCTCAACCATAGTTAATAACATTCTATAATTGATAGAGATTTTGTCATTTAAATAGGGAAGTAAATTATCAATTTGTTTCTGAATGTCTCGAACTAAAGACGTTACAGTTTCATCTGTTTCTTTCGTATAATTAAATGAGATAGGCCTACAAAATCTGGTCGATGACGGACATTCATTTTCCCAGACTATTTGACAATTCTCTGAATTTATCAAATTAATCGGTACTAAACAGGCAATCAAAATGACCGAATCTTCGCTGAAAGTTTCAGATGAAGAATAACGTTTGTTTATATTGTGATTGGTTACCCGCCCCATCACATCCCCACTTAATGTTTAACGTTAAACTACGAAAGTTATCATTCCCTGTTTCACCACCCACGACTTGTAAAATCCGAGAAGAAGTATGGTCAAGTAAATTTTGCAATACGATATTTGCTCCCAGTGTCACTAACCGATATGGATTCTTCTGGGGGATAACAATCTTTTTTTAATTTTTGGATCTGATAGTAGCTGGGGTAAAGTGATGTATATCCTAATGCTTTTGCATTATTTCTGACGGCATTGTACTGAAACTTAGTAAAATCAGCGGCTGTATATAATGCTAATGCCTTTTCGTTCTCTTGGTCCTTTGGATTTAAAAGGTTTTCACAAAATGTTTTGACACTTAGTACATGTTCTGGATGCTCCCTAATAAAATTAACAATGTAATCTACGTCATCAGATTTTGAATCTTTTTTTCATGACAAAAGCGAACATATCCTCTGAACATTTTCTAAAACTTTCCGTTTTTTCTCCGTCTTTGTCTATCAGATAATTGCTCGAATGATTGAGAACAAGATGGTATACTTGCACTTGTTGATGATGATGATGATGAAGGTAGGTTCTGGATAACATCTTCAGGAACAATGAAATCCAAATTCAACCAGTTTTCATGCTTCTCCAAAAAACTATTGATCTTCCTATGGGACGAAATCCAGCGAGAGTTCAAACTACTACTGAATTTTCTTAATTTTTCCCGTAAGCAGAACTTTGTGGTATTTGAAATTTGTTCCAGTCCAAACGAATTAATCCATGTTTCCAATGCCAGGTCATAATCTTTAAACTTATATGATTAAATTGGAAAAATTGAAAAACTTGAAAATTTGTTTTAGGAACCATTGCACCTATGTCGTTAAAATAACACACACAAACTGAGCATTTTATATGAGGACAAATGAATGTAAACAGACAAACAAAAGACAAAAGTAGGTAAACAAAAGAAAACTTGCGAAAAGTAGCGCCAATATCAACAAAATCATTTAAAATTAATTCTCAAGACCTAGAAAAGAAAAGAAAGAAAAAAATCATTTTCTCGGAAAAGAGCACCTAAGAGCACAAATCCAACTAATGGAAAAAAAAACTTCAAGCATTCTAGTTATTTACTGTGAAGGTAGTTTTTTGGGCGATTTTCGCAATTTACATTTGAGTTTTTTTCTCCTAATTTTCATGGAAAAATCCCCATTTTTGAGTGTGAAAAAAAGTTTAAAAAACAAATACTATCGATCCCCAACCATCGATGTATATTTTAGACTTTCATCCAACGGTAAAATACTGTCCTGGAGCAGAGATTTTTCCACCTGCTTAAGGACTTCAAATTAACTGAAGGAAAGATACGGATAAAACTTTTAAACATATAGGTTTTGTATTATGCGCTAAATCGAAATATGTCACCGTTTGTTTCTGCACAAAAACCTATAAGTCTAGCATCCCAAGTCGCTGCTTCGCCCGCTCTTATAAGTAAAGAACTTAGATAAGTTTAACTAATAACAGAAGTTTTATTTTTTAACAATAAAAATCTTATCATGCAGTTGGGAATTATTTTCTCACAATATTTCTATATATTTTCACTCAAAACTGTAATTTTTAACCCGGTATTATTGCAGTGAATAGTTGGTTGAAATTTACTTAAAAGCATTATTGGATATTCAATCATTAATTCTAATCTTTGAGTTAGGAATTCAGATGGGCGGAGACTTTTTAGTAAGAAACTCTGGCGGATAATAGACTTCATTATCTGTGCTTACAACCCTATCAATAGAAATATTCTCGGCTATCACAGTTCACTTTTTCTATAATAATGTTAATTATATGCTCTGCTATAGTATTTGCAGGTAAAATTACTGCTCTTTCACACAGCCAATGGTACGATTTATTAAATAAACCAGAAACATGAAAATGAATTTGAAATTTTAATAATTTTACCATTGCAAACTCTGTTGCAGAATACCGCTAACCACATATCGTTCGATTATTAAACATCCTTTTTTTTTTTAAATTAAGTTAATTTTATTATCAATTTCTAGCTATATATAAAACTGTACCGTTAAAACCTCTCTTAAATGGCACTCGCCACATATCAGTCAATTTACAAAATTCACTGCCTTTTAGCATCAATTTAATAGAAAATATGTAAATTTTATTATTGCTAAACCATCCTTCAACTATGAAGATAATGTAGTTCAGATTTGGTAAAGATTGGTTCTGTAGTTTTCGCGGTTAGTGATACGAACGAAAAATAGCTTGTCCTTTTATATAATAGTATAGATATGAATTAATTTAGAACACATGTTTTATTGCTGATTGTTTACAAACACCTGTACTAAAGTAGCATTTATAAAAAATAAATATTATTTCGATATTTTTGGGATATTTGTTCGGGGACTCAAACTCTGATTTTTAAAAAAATCTTTAAAACCTTCCCTGGGAAATACCTAATAATTTCCCCAATTTCCACGGTGATTGGGTATATTGTTTTTTTGAATCTATCGAGTACAGAAAGACACACATTCATTTATATATATATATATATATATATATAATATAATGAATGTTTTGGTGAATCAACCATGTGCATAATCATTCGATATAAACAGATTTTACATCATACATCTCTGACCACACTCTATCGCACTGCTGGGAAAAAAAAAAGAAGCTAAAAAAGGATAAAACCCCGATATCATATAAAAGTGACGTGTTGTATGAAAATTTATATGAAACTGTCCTACTAACCGTTCCATCCCATCAAAGCCCAAACCCCGAAGATGAATCTGGCACAATCTTCCCATCTACGTACAGTAGGAACTCCTTATTTCGTCACTCGATAATTCGTCTTATTCTGTAATTCGTCGTTTTTTTTGTTTTTTTTTAATTGTGAACTATAAATAACAATATTAAATACGTATGTAATTCATTTTTCCCCTTGCTACTTATTTAATCCTTGAACCGCCTCATTTGGTATACATATATATATACCTTTTGTAAATCATATCATAGAAAAAAAAAAAAAAAAAAAAAAAAAAAAAAAACAAGCCCGGAGTCGATCCCTCCATTGATTGTAGTAAGAGATGAAAAGAAGTATGAGTTCATTTGACGAATTCCCGAAATCAGTTAATACTGAAAAGCTCTTCCTACAAAAACATTAGCACCTGGCTCAGAAACTTCTGCTCCAGGTTATAAAATGAGAAAAGATAAGCAAGAGGTGAGCAGCTGGTTAAACATGGATAGTACGGATGTAGGATATGAAATTTTAAGTGACAATGGAATTATATAACAAGTGCCGAGTTCTCAAAATGAAGCTAGTGATGAATAAAATGATGTCCATGACGTTTCTAATTCTTCCACTATTCCATGCAAAGAAGTAGAGGAAATGTTAACTAAGTGCATTGAGTGTTTTCGGGCTGCAATGTGAATCAGATATTTCAAACCTAATGGGATCCGGCAAGTATTTTTCCTTTTTTTGTGCGTGCTTATTGTCATTGTCACTCAAGTCCAATGTGTATAATTCTTTAATCTAATTCTAATCAGTGCAATTACTTTCCTCAATTCCCTGCATCTTCTACTCAAAATGAATAATCACTTGGGTATTTGTTCTGTCTTATTTTCCCAAAAGTAAATAGACGAGTACAGAATTATCAAGTCAGTCGTTCACGGTTTTAAATTCTAAATGATTTAAACACTTTAAATCAATATCTGTTCGTATTTACATTCAATAAATTGAAAAAAAAAAAATTACAATTATGCAGTTTAAAATGCTTTTTTGTTACTTTACCAACAAAATTCTGTAATTCTTTATTTCCGTTATTTCGTCACTCCCCCTCCCCCAATCATGACGAATTCTCGAGTTTCTACTGTATTGGTCTACTACTTCGACGTTTACCCGAAGGTTTGGTACAGATCGCTTATTTTGGAATCCAACAACTTGATATACCTACTTTAACTATCACTTTTCTATTATCTGAATATTAACCGAATAAATATTCCACATTTCAAAATTATTGATTTTTCTGAATTCTCCAGTATGTTTTTCAGTTCAAAATATTCTTCGAAGTACTTTATTTCGCAGAACATGTTTTATAAATAACTGTAGGTTCTTATAATTATAGGTTAATAGTTTAACCTATAATTTATTATAATTATGCATCGTATTGTTATCCATCATCCTATGACAATCATCAGCCCACAATGCCTGATATATTGGAATTATTAAATAAATTTGGTCAAATACCGAAATTGGTCGAGCGAAAAGTTAATTGAATTACTAAATATAGCCTGCTAGAGCACAGCACTCGATGTAATATTGAAGATTCTCATTAGTGAGGTTCGAGTCGAGGGGGACAGCTGTAGGAATAATTAACTAACTGTATCACTAAACATGCCATGCCAGTTCTGAGCGTCACGAAACATGTCACACGTCACAATTAATGTTTCTAGACAATATTAAACACTGAAATAAATACTTTTTTTTTTTTATGTATATCGTTTGAGGTACGCATGATGGTATAGAAGGATAATACAATTAGGTTTCATTTATTATTTACCAGCTGTTGTAGATTTTTTTTTCTTTTTGAAGACTAATTTCGAATATTAAACAATCTTTTTCATTTTTTTATTTATCGCCCTACCTTGCCTTTAGGCAATACAGGTTTAGGCAATATTAACTGATATTAAACATTCATCATTAGTTCTAAAAACATACACAAATCTTTCTTAGGTGGGGTTGGTGTAAATGTATAAATGTAAATTCTTGGTTTGAATATGGGCTCTCAATTCTCCTTTCGATATATCTCCATCTTAATGGGGCTATTTCAAGAGTTGTATGTAAATAATCGTTTTTGAAAGGGAATAGTTTACGTTAGTTATTATTTTGCCTTCTCATATTTAGGAAACCTGCTATAGTTGCTAATGAAAGATAAAAATCTAAAAAGTTTCGGTATTACTTGAGAAGATTCAGCTTGCTCCTTTTAACAGTTAATTTTCGGTAACCAGTTACTGTTTTACCGGCACGTATTCTAGCGGTAGAACTCAATTTTCCCTTTACCACCACAAACTAACTTAGCCCCTATGTTTTCCAGCCTTTGAAAGTCCCTCCCTGCTCTTCACTACGGTCCACGTTTTTTAGCAAAAGCAACCATAGAATGTTACCATAGAATCATTTGTTATTCTATAATACTTTTAAACATAAAATAAATATCTTATACTCATAAATTATTTATCCATATAATATACTACATTATATTATAATATACTATATTTATCCATGTAAATAATATACTTCATATATTATTTTTATAATATTATTCTACTATTATTAACATAATATTATTAGTTATCAATTAAATCTTACTCATACCATTATAATTTATTTATGCCTTCTCAGGTTTTTTCTATTGTCATTTTATTATAAATTGTTTGTTTTTGTTTCATTGAAGGCTTATTTATTACACTTATTTTTCTGGTTTTTTTTTTTTCTACTTTTAGAATACCATGTCTATATTTTTTTTTTTTTTTTTTTTTTCTTTCAGATTTTAATTCACACCTGTTATTAGGGTAACAATCAGGGAATGTGATGTAAATTGAATACTACAGGCCTTGTATGCGTGTGTGGAAGACTAGTACTCAATAGTACCTCCTCCTGGCATGGGTTAAAGAGATTTATTTGAGCAAATCTCTCATCCAGCTTCTTTTAAGCCTTCTGAGAGTATTTCCAGGTATGTCAGTCGTGGCCATGTCATTAATGAGTATGTTGTTATGTCCATGAAGTCTATAAAGGTCATGTAAATGTTCCTTTACTGTGGGTATTTCTAAATCAGTGTGAAGTGTGTGGTTTGAAACGTACCAAGGTGATTTCGTGATTAGTCTGAGTAATTTTGATTGGAATATTTGTATTTTTTTAAGGTGTGTATTTTTTTTGCAGTCCCGTATATTTGTGTGGCGTATGTCCATATGGGTTTAAGTAAGTAAGTGTATGTATTCAGTCGTTGTCGGAGTTTTAATGTCGACCGTTTATGAAGCATTGGATACAGAAGTTTTAATCTCTTGGTTAGACTGGGACGTTTTTGTTTCACATGTGGGCCCCAGATAGTTCTTCTATCAAATGTAAGTCCTAATTAATGAATTCGGTTTGTTTGTGGTATGGGTTGATTGTCGATGAAGACAGGTGGACAAGAGTCTTGTCTGAGTGTAAAGGTTATGTGCTGTGATTTGGTGTAGTTTAGTTTTATTTTTCCATTGTTTGAAACCAGTCTTGTAGTATTTTTAAGTGGTGTTGAAGAGTTAATGATGCAATTGAGGGGTCTTTATGTCTAGTTAATATTGCTGTATCATCATCGTATGTTGCTGTCAATGTTTGAGGGCTAAGTGGCATATCGTGAGTGTAAAGAATATACAGGGCGTCCCAGACATAGTGTAAAAAAAAAGAGGGTAATACTGCAAATTAAACGGGGTAGAATGGCGCAAAAACGAGTGTCCTATCTCAATTTTTTTAGGAGATAGAATTTTTTTTCGTTTTTATTTTTAAAATCTTACTTTTTTCTGAAAAGTTACAGTTTTCTCTACTTTGTTTTTAGCGTAGAAACTAAAAACGATGATATTTTCTTAATCAGCATTAAATTTTCTAAAAGATGAAATAGGTCTAGTTAATTTAAATTCACTTTTAAGGGGCCTTTTAACGCGCAAAACACAAAACATTTATTAAAACTTAAATTTTTAATATTTTTTGAAAATTCCTCACTCCTCACTGGAGAACCCTAGAAGCCGTCAAATTTCTCAAAAACTGCAGAATTTAGTTAGCTTTTTATTGGTGTAACTCATGATACAATTGCACTTCACCTTTTGAGTCTAACAGACGTTTTTTCTGATGAAAAACACGCTAGAGAATAAATACTTGATTGCTCCACATACCTACTAGATTGAATAAATGTATTAGTTTTTTATCACTTGTCCATATGCATGATGGATAAAGAGTTGTGAAGGTGGCAAGCCCTCCCCCCCCCCCCCCCAAAAAAAAAAACAACTTATTTATAGGGAGTTAAGGGGGGGTTAACCAAATTCTTGCTGATTACCTAATGTTACATAAACGTACTTTTTTTTTTTTAAATATTTAGAAAACTGTAACTTTTCAGAAAAAGTAAGATTTTAAAAATAAAAACGAAAAAAAAAATTCTATCTCCTCAAAAAATTGAGATAGGACACTCGTTTTTGCGCCATTCTACCCCGTTTAGTTTGCAGTATTACCCTTCTTTTTTTTTTACACTATGTCTGGGACACCCTGTATAACAGTGGAGCTAGTATTGACCCCTGTGGTACTCCGGCTTTTACTGGATAAATAGATGAGATTTCTGAACCTTGTCGAACAGAAAAAAATCTATCAGAGAGAAAAGATTGAAGGATCAGATAATAGGTAAAAGGTTCTATTTAATGTTATAACAAGGATTTAATATTTTTTGAATACAATAAAATTTTAAACATTGATGTCCAATTTACAAAAGCATGTAGTGTGATTTATATTTGCATCTAGAATAGAATCTGAGGATCTCGTGATGAAAGGAGGGGAATTTGGAAGCTTTAATTTCGAATAGGTATTAATAGAATGCGCGCAGGTAAAACAGTAACTGGTTACCGAAAAGTAACTGTTAAAAGGAGCAAGCCACATCTTCTCAAGTAATACCTAATTTTCAAATTGAAAGTTTCTTTAAATCAAAAACAAAAGAGGGTGCCCTTATTAACATCTTTTCCTCAAATATTTTACTAATATTTGGCCCAAATGCAATTACATGCATATTTAAATGTGAAAGGTGTTCCCTTATGCATGTTACAAAAGCACAAATTACATTTTTTTATCTGAAGTTATTGCATTAGGAAAAAAAAAAAAAAAAAAATTCTAAATAAAAAATAAGAAAAAATACTATAATTATAATAATAATGAATAGCTGCTTAGCGAACACGATGGTTCGACGCCGACACCACTAACCGTTGACCTCACACCACCCACCAACTCAGTTTCTAACAAACCAAATCCACAAGATCTGTTTTGTTGCAATCCTCCCTTCTACGCCTCGGTCATTTACCCGACATCTCAAAACTGATTTCATTTTTCGGGATTCGGTCATTACTAAACCCTACGACTTTACATACCCTTTTATCCGCCGCGCTGCCATTACCTGAACATTATTCACCGGATATGACTCCGCAGTTCCGCATTGTGATGCCTTCTAAATTCTCCCAAATCTTCATCCTTTTTTACGCTAAATATTCTACGCAGTGCTTTTTTTTTTCGAAAACCTTAAAAAAAAAAAAAAAAAAAAAAAAAAAAAAAAAAAAAAAAAAAAAAAAAAAAAATTACTAAGAAATAAAATTTTTATACTAATAAAAATACACAATATAGGAATATTTAGTAAAAAAAAATATAATCATAATAATTTTTATAATTATCGATATGTTATTGTTTATGTTATGTGAATTAAATATGTTTAGTACGCTTATTGGTGTATCATTTCAGTGTTGTTGTAGTCTGCTCTTTTCTTTTATGATGGGGTTCAAGGAAATTGTTGCAGAGGAAAAGAATTTTTATGTCTATAAGTTTCCAACTCCTCCTACCACTTTCCTCACCACATACGCTGATGACACATGTGTTTTATCAGTAAACAATGATCCCTTCATTGTCTCCCAAACACTCCAATCTCATACCCTAACCCTTCAAGGATGGTATCAAAAATGGAGAATCAAAATAAATCCAAAAAAATCTCACCAAATAACCTTTACCCTTCGCCGTAAGCCCACGACTTCCTGTCCTACAGTATCCTTTAATGATATTCCACTAATCCCTGTTGAAACAGATCCGCTACCTAGGACTCCACTTGGACAAACGTCTTACTTGGAATCCACATACAAGACTAAAACGACAAGAAACAGCTCGTCGTTACAGACTACTTCAACATTTACTAGACAAACGTTCAAACCTTCCAATTAATTACAAAAGACTCATTTACATAACAGTAATTAGACCGATTTGGACATGCGGAGTTGAGCTTTGGGGCTCCACTAAACCATCCAATTCATGTCGTATCCAATCCTTCAAAAATCCTTCGAAAAATCCTCAATGCACCTCACTTTGTCACAAATAAACTTATCCAAAAGATCTTAATGTTTCATATGTTGAAGATTTAGCCCAAACCAGATATCTATCCTTTCATAGTAAGCTCCATAACTACTCAAATCCCCTAATTTTCTCAACTTGCTTCCTACACCATTCCTGATAATCCTCCGAGGCGTCTGAAAAGAAGATGGCCCAGAGACCTTCTAGTGTAGTATTTTTATTAAAGTGCTACTGATGAGTAGTACTGTTCATGTTTTGTCACGTTATTGTAATAGTCAACAGCACATTTACTTGATGTATAAATTTTGTACAGTTGTAAATTTCAATAAATTGTAAAAAAAAAAAAAAAAATAAAATAAAAAATAAATAAAAAAGTCTATAAGTAAGTTTACAGTTTTCTTGAAGGCTGGTTTAAGACAAATAATATATTGAAAATTTTGGTGTACATTGGATAGTTATTTACTATTCTCATGAATCAATTTTCGATAACTTATCCTTATTATCCGCTCCTATCTCAGTGATAGAACTTTTAAAATTAATCACAACTTTTCCTATTCTTCTCTCTTTACCCAATCTGCCGGAGTTTCTCAAGGAAGCATCCTAGGTCCAATCCTCTACACGGTGTATACAGCTGACATCCCGATGCATCCTAGCACCATCCTCACCACGTATGCTGATGATACTTGTGTTTTATCAGTAAAGAATGATCCGTTCATTGCCTCCATCAAAATAGAGAATCAAAATAAATCCCATCAAACAGCCTTCACTCTTCGTCGTAAATCTAAGAATTCCTCTCCTAAAGTATCCTTTAGCGATGTTCCACTAATTCCCGTTGAACAGATCCGCTATCTAGGACTCCATCTGGACATACGCCTTACTTGAAATCCAACTAAAAGACTAAAACGACAAGAAACTGCCCATCGTTTTCCACTACTTCAACATTTACTTGACAAACGTTCAAACCTTTCAATTAATTACAAAAGACTCATTTAGATAACAGTGATTAGACCAATTTGGACATACGGAGTTGAGCTTTAGGGCTCCACTAAACCATCCAATTCATCTCGTATCTAATTCTTGCAATCAAAAATCCTTAGAAACAAAGATCTTAATATACCATACGTTTTTCACTTAGCTCAAACTAGATATTAATCCTTTCATAGCAAATTCCGCAACCATTCAAATCTATTAGTACCACAACTTGCTTCTCATTCCATTCCAGATAAGTGAAAAGTAGATGGCCTCGGGGACCTTCTAATATAGTACTTCATTATATAGAACCTTTATAAGTGCTAGCAATGGGTAGTTGCTTTAAAAACAAGTGACGTCATTTTTATCATTATCGTCATATTTACTTGATGTATTTTATTTTTATATTGTAGTTGTAATTTTTGTATGAAGTTGTAAATTTCAATAAATATTTATAAAAAAAGATGGGATCTTAAGGAATTCCAATAAATAGTTGTTGTTTTTTTTTTTTATTTTAATGTAACTCATTTGTTTTCTTTTTTCAATTTAACTGTTCTGTAATGTTTATCGTTTATTGGTGACTAGCTGAAAGTACCCTGCTCCGCTACGGTTTAATATAATTAGGATGAAGAAAACTTAAATTAGTAAAAGTTAAGCTTATCGTTGAAAATTGTTGTTACTTAAATAAACCTGAAGAATTCCATTCTTAGAATAATTTCAATAAGTAAATTTGACAATTTGCAAAAGTTAATTTTATATTATTTTGATAGTCCTCCAGTGAAGCTTCGAGGTAGCACTACCATCTTACCCAGCTCTGATACCAGACCATCATAAGTTTTTTTTGAAGAAAGTTTAGTCTTTCTGTTTCTATTTTTGCGTACATATCAAGCATAAATTGGTTGAGGAGATTACGAAATCAAAGTAAATAAGGTTCTTCACCGCCTAGCTCCACTAACATTTAGGCGTAAAAATCAGCTTCAAAAACGGTTTTTCAGCTGCAGACCCAGGACGCTGAGGAATGTTAATACTGTTTCTTCTTTCTATGGCAGAACCTAAGACGATACTGAAGAGAATCATATACTGTATAGAACTCATTGATTCTTATCTGTTTTTTTGTCCCTACATCGAACTGGCCTTACATGTCATCACCAGAGAACATAAGTCTTTTAACCTCCTCTTTAACATAAGTCTTTTAATAGCTTCTCGTAACGAAACAACTCAAACTTGTAATTTGTAAGTAACATCTGCAGCTACCATGAGTTCACAGAAAGTACCAATATTATAAGGTTTCGACATCGATCGTATTTTTGTTTGTTTACAACCATAAGGAACTTAACCGGTGGTCAAAGTTTTCGGCTTAAAGCATCTAACCTATTTTTTAACTTTGCTTATTTAAAATACCATTTCCAAATGGATAATTAATCTTTTATTATTCACCCAATAAAAATTGCAATCTCATTTTTTACAAATTAGCCGCGACCAAGGCCGATTTTTAAAATTCCTTTCTTAGCGAGCACCTATTAGAGGAAGCTACATATCGAATTTCATTCCAATCCGTTTGGTGGTTTCTGAGATTTCGTGTTAAATGAGTGAGTGGTATTTGAAAAATTATAGTAGATAAAATATCAACTTTTCTGCAAGGTGATTGATGTATAGCTGCGATAGCTTGAACTGACAAAAGATGTTCAAATCACCCATTATCGTTCCAACTCGTTAACTATCAACGTAATTCTTGGATATTTTATTACTGAGTTAAAACTTTCAAGTATAAAATAACATCAATAACTATCAATAAAACATTGAAAAGCATTTTCTAAATAACGAATAATTTCTTTGGTGACTTGGGCTTAATGGCCTGTTATGTCGGTTGGCATGGCAACAGATACATTGTGTGTAACCTCTCTGCTAGTTTGAGGCGAGTTGACTATTTCTCTGTTGTGTTCTAATAAACGCATTAATCAAGTTCAATGTGTTTCTATTGAACCACTCCGTAAAAACATAACATTGGCGACGAGTAAATTGGAACCGTTTTCTTAATTCGCGTGTGATAGTTAAAACGGGTGTCGGTTGTTGAACGTTATTCTAACCAACGTATTCTAGTGCCTTATACTGTTACAAATGAATTCTAAAGAAAAGAACTCTGGTGAAGAAGAGCAAGCAAAATACGAATTGCGTCATCCTCGTCGAAATGCTGTTTTGGGACACGTCGATCCCTATGTGCCGTCTCTCGAACCTTTTCAGAACTACCTCGACAGGCTCGAGGCGTTTTTCGACTTGAACGACACTGGTGAGTCAGATAAAGTAAACTCTCTGGTGGTACTTATTGGTCCTGAAATGTACGGAACACTCAAAAACCTAGTCTCTCCTGCCAAACCTAAGGACAAGTCATTTGACCAACTCTGCTCTATTTTGAAAAATCATTACGCTCCGGAAGGTATTGAAGTAGCCGAACGGTATAAGTTTCATTGTCGAAACCAGGAGGTAAATGAATCGATTCGTGACTTTGTGGTCGCAATTAAAAACTAGCAATAACATGTAACTATGGTGATTTTCTCAACGAAGCCCTTCGAGATCAGTTAGTTTTTTGGTATCCGGGACTCGGTGGTTAAAAAAAGGTTACTGTCTGAAAAAAATCTAACCTTTGATTCAGCAGTGAAGATCGTTTCTGAGATGGAACTCGTTTTGGAACAAGCCAGGGTGATGGAAGGGGAGCCGAGGTTCGATGACGTCAATCAACTTCACCCGCATCAGCACGCTTATGAAGTGACAAAACCAAGTAGGTTCTCTGCCCAGTCCAAGGACGCCACTTCAGGGACATCTTCAAGTTCAGATAAGAAACTTGAATTTAATATTCGAAAACGTATTTCTAAATGCAAATATTGTGGTAGGTTTCATAGTATTGATAAAAATTCATGTCCGGTTAGAGAGTGGAAATGTTTTAATTGCAATCTGAAGGGTCACGTTGCTAAATTATGTCCAACACCAAAAAAAGCTAATATTGTAGAAGCCGCAAACGCGGTAGAAGTTGATAGTTTTGATTCATTTCGCTATCCCCTAATACAAAAATTGTTTGTTAATAATACCGAAATTGGATTTGAAGTAGATTCAGGGTCATCATACACGTTGATTCCTGTATATTTGTACAACAGATTTTTCAGAGATCTTAGAATCGATAAAAGTAACCTAAAACTCAAAGCTGCTAACAGTGAATCGTTATCAGTGTTGGGAAAGGTTAATGTCTCTTTGTATTTTGAAGGAAAAATTTTTGATAAATTGCCCTTAATAATTACAGGTAAAGAATTAAGTCGTCCTTTGTTGGGTCGTGATTGGCTTTCCATGATCAATCCAAATTGGAGATCTTCTGTACTTGTCAACCCAAATCGAGCGCTAGGACCGTTGCCTGTGGATCTCGTTGAGCCTGGACCGGAGGTGGTAAGCTCTAGGAATAATATTAAAATATGTTCAGGTGTTCCTTCTGTTGGATTCGATTGGGTGAGAGATTATAAGGTTCGTTTTTCTAAAGTTTTCGATGAATCAAACACCGAGCCTATAAAAAATTTTGAAGCGTCTGTTGTATTAAAAGAGGGAGCAGTACCGATCTTCCATAGACCCTATAATGTACCTTATGCGCATCGAGCAGCAGTGGCTGAGGAACTTGCTTCTCTGGAAAGTAAAGGAATTATTAGTAAGGTGGCGCATAGCCAATGGGCATCTCCAATTGTCTGTGTTAGAAAGCCAAACGGTAAAATTCGCTTATGCGTGGATTTTAAAGTAACCCTGAACAAATACGTAGATTTAGATCACTATCCTCTCCCTAAATCGGAAGATATTTTTCAGTCATTAGTGGGGTCTAAAGTGTTTTGTGAATTAGACCTGTCAAATGCCTATTTGCAATTAAAGTTAAATGAAAACTGCAAACATTATTTTACGATTAATACTCAATTAGGGTTGTTCAGATTTCACCGTTTGATGTTTGGTTTATCTAGTGCTCCAGCCTTGTTTCAGTCAACAATGGATTCTATTTTGAGTCAAATTCCCAATACTAGAGCGTATCTAGATAATATTATTATCGGAGGCAAAACATGGGAAGAATGCAGGTTTTCAGTGGAACAAGTGCTCAATCGTTTAAATGAGTATAATGTCAAATTGAATGTAGATAAATGTAAATGGTTCAAAACTTCGATCGAATTGCTCGGTTTTTGTCTGGATGGGCAGGGGTTGCGCCCTTCCCCTTCCAAAATTTCAGCCATCCAAAATGCGCCAGTACCTAAAAATATATCCGAGCTCAAATCATTCCTTGGGTTAATAAATTTTTACCACAAGTTTGTCAACATGTCTGTTGATTTACTTGGACCTTTATATGAACTGACCAAAAAAAATGTACCATGGTCTTGGTCTCAAGAATGTGATGAGGCATTTAACCGGGCCAAGTCGTCAATTTGTGAGAAATGTTTTTTATTGTTGTACGATTCTGACAAACCCCTGATATTGACCACTGACAGTAGTAGTTATGGGGTCGGAGCAACGTTGGCTCACCTTATAGACGGTGTGGAGCATCCAATCGCGTTCGCCTCCACTACACTTTCACCCGCAGAAAGGAACTATTCTCAAACAGACCGTGAAGCCCTTTCGTTAGTGTTTGGTGTCAAACACTTCCATAATTTTCTGGCAGGACGTCACTTTACTTTAGTAACAGACCACCAACCGCTTCGCTCTATTTTTGGAGAGCGAAAGGGTATTCCGTTGGTTGCTAATGCTCGTCTTCAACGCTGGGCTATCATCTTGTCAGCCTACAATTACCAGATTAGATACAAAAAGGGTTCAGAAATTTCTCACGCCGACGCATTGTCTCGCCTACCTCTTAAGGGTTCAACAAACGTGCCTGAGTGTTTTATTATTTTTGACGAATTCGAAAGTAAATTTGTTACGTTTAGAGAAATCTCGCAAGCCACCTCACATGATGACATTCTCTCCATAGTGTGCCAGTGGGTCAAGGAGGGTTGGCCTTCCAAGGTAGATAGTCAGTATTCTGTTTTTTTCAAGAATAGATTGTGTTTGTCAGTCCAAGAAGGTTGCTTATTGTTTGGTTCTAGGGTTGTCATCCCTAAGACCCTCCAATCAGCTGTTTTGAGCTTGTTACATAAGGAACATATTGGTATAGTTAGGTCAAAATTACTCGCTAGATCTTATGTCTGGTGGTCCGGTATGGACCGAGACATAGAACAACAAGTGACTACTTGTGTAACGTGTCAACTCACTCAGAACGATTTAATTCCACGTACCTATGCTCCAATGCCAAGTAGTCAAGGACCATGGAGACGACTGCATTTAGATTTCCTAGACACATTTAAGTGTAAGATCCTCCTGTTGGTAGACGAGTACAGCAACTGGCTTGAAGCTTGGATTTTGACCCAAACGTCAGCCTCAGTAGTATGTGAAAAATTGCAAGAATGTTTTTCTCGTTTTGGTTTTCCTCAGTGTGTGGTGTCGGATAACGGCCCTCCATTCACCTCTAAAGAACTGGAGTCATTTTTTAAAAAACGGAACATTTTACATGTGCTAAGCCCTCCGTACCATCCTGCTTCCAATGGGGAAGCAGAACGTAGTGTACAAACTATTAAAAAACTTCTTTTGAGGTCAGTGGTAGCCAAAAGTTCAACAACGGATTTACCGGAGAAATTGTATAATTGTTTAATATCTTACCGGTCCACTCCTTCATCAGTAACAAAGAAATCCCCTTCAGACATGATCTTAGGTTTTAAAGCTCGAAACCTTCTCAGTATGTTGTCCCCGGCTGATAAGGTGTTATCGAGGGACGAGTCTAATGAAATTCAAACAAAAAGTTTTCCTATTAGAAATTTTAATATCAATGACAAGGTTCTTGTAAAAAATCCTAAGAAAGGTATATTTAAATAGATTAGAGCTCGGGTGATGAAACAAATCGGTTCTGTTATTTACCTTGTAAAGTTAGAGGATGAATCCATCAGAAAGGTGCACCTGAACCAGTTACGTAAAAGTGAGCTTCCTGATGCCAGCCATCCACCGGCAAGGCAGTGGTACCCAGAGCCAACTCAAGGCTCACCAGAAGTTCTAGTGAATTCAGAAAACGTTGATAAATCCACTGAATTAACACTCCATCCAGAGTTAAGTTCTCCCCCAGAATCAAATTTACAAAGAGCTAGAGAAGGACTGAGACCTCCATCCACGCTGAGACCACCAATTCGTTTTTCACCTTCGATGTACCAGTAACTACTATTTAAATTAAGTGCAATTACTGAAAAATCTGTTATGTCTTAATCAATTCGGCACCTTGTGTATTTATTTTTTAAGTTTCTCTGCATATGTATTATTGTAATCTTGATTACTCTGTATATATGTATTATTGTAATGTTCAATTACTCTGTATTTTGTTTCATGAATTTTGATGTATTTTTCTATGTATTAAATTATAAGTATCATAAACGTATGTATCAACAAGCTTAAAAAGGAGGGAGAATTGTTATGTCGGTTGGCATGGCAACAGATACATTGTGTGTAACCTCTCTGCTAGTTTGAGGCGAGTTGACTATTTCTCTGTTGTGTTCTAATAAACGCATTAATCAAGTTCAATGTGTTTTCTATTGAACCACTCCGTAAAAACATAACAAGTTTTACTTCCGCCGCGTTATATCGAGGGTCTACTGTATTTGTTTAAAGGTAAGAGTAATCAACTTTTGAATGTTGATCACTCAGTTGTGTTTGTAGCACCCATCACCTAAAGCCGAATTTAATAAAAAACTCGACTAGATTGATAAAGTTTTGTTGAAATTGTTTAGTAATCGTTTTAAATATCCTTTTTTTTTTTTTTAATTTAGAATGACATCTTCCAGCGAAACCAACAGAAATAATTAGCTCAAAAAAATATAAATGGTACACAATGATTTTTTAAATTCTTTCGTTTGTATTTAATTAATGCCATTCCTGTAAGATTCGCCAGGTTTCGCTTTGCCGTTTTAGCAGACTTATTCTAATAGAACCAAAGAACTTTGCAACTTTTTAAGTTATGTATTTTTATTTAAGAAAAACGAGGCTTTTTCAAAAGGAAACTTTTTGAATTTTGGCGGAAAAAATTATACTCCAATAAAAATTAAGGAGTAAGAAAATTCATGCTCTGTGTGTTAAGGCAAGACGAAGATACTAAAGCAGAAATGAATGAGTAGTCAAAGGCTATACAAAAGTTAACCTAATAAGACGGTTTGGTGTAATAAAAAATAAAATGTCCAGTGGATTTAATATTGACACCGATAAGGTCCAAGTATATTCAAATAAAACTGCAAAATTGTTTGTTTACTTTATATTTTTGGTATATATTATATATTATTTTTTATTTTATGTATAGATTTGTGTATGTATTAAATTGATTTTATTCATAAAATAATTTATAATGAACAAAATGAATCTTTTTTGTTTTGTTTTTTTAACCTAAAATCTAGACCCAAATTACGTAAACTTTTCTTGAAACTTCCTTGGGATTTTATGTGCTATTTCTTAAATATTTTCAATAAAACTGCGAAATTTTATTAAATCTAGTGGCATCAATATCTTCAAAATTTTACGCTCGTATTTAAAAGTGAAAAATAAATTTTCTATTTATTTTTATTTCCTTTAAAAAATTAAATAGTCTGATAACCCGTTTAGCTTTTACTTAATTTAACATGTTCAAAACTTATGGATTAGTGGATAATACAACTTTTGGACTTCTAGACTGGATGTTTTCCCCACTGTGTTGCGCTTCTGAGGTGAAGAGAGTACCTGCCACACCGAAATTTTTAGCCTTAAACCGCTTCAACAGAAGATTTAAATCAATTTTATTGTACTCGGTATTTCTTAACTTGAGGTGCACATGATGGTATAGAAGGATCAATACAATTAGGATTGATGAATTATTTTCCACGTCTATTGGAATTATTTTATTAGAATACTAGGTTCTAATGCTAAACAGAAAATCTTCAGTTCTAATTATATATTTTTTTTTTTTCAAAATATCAGCACTTTGTTACATGTTTATTAACCCAGCGTTGGTCGCTAAGTGAGCATTTCCCTCACCCTTTTAAAAGATATTTAATAATTTTTTTTTTTTTTATTTCGTTTAACGTCACTTTATGCTGCTATGGCTAACGATGCTACGGTGGGAGTCCTAAATTTTGCCTATCCAGGTATAATTAGGATAGGGATCTTTAACGAGTACCTGACATCGCACAGGCTCGGGACCCCCCATTTTACGTCCCTTCCGAAGGACGGCATAGCTAAGGATTTTTTACTCCCTTTAAAAAATCCTAAGGTCATCTGCCGGGCTGCGAACCCGCGATCTTGGGTTTAGTAGTTGCTATGCTAACCACTACACCACAGGTGACCCCAATAAATTTAATAAGTTCGTCAGAATTTAACTTTCATCGCTGACCCTCAGTATAGCTAAGTTTAGGACATTTGCGAATAAGAATATTTGGTTTTTAACCCTTCAGTGCTCACGTCGGGTCAATGTGACCTGGCGAGATTTTTTTCCCAACAATGTCGAGCTTTTCCGCCTTTTTGAAGGTGCTAATTACTCTCTAATCCTCTATTAATCATCCCACTTTCATTTAGTAGTGTTTTGGATTCCATACCGTTCACAAGTTCTTGGAAATCAACATTTTGACCCGACGTGAGTAGATATGTAATTATTTTTTTCATTTATTGAATTTTTTGTTTCCTATTCTTATTTATATCAGCCAGTTTTTGGAATATGGGACGAATTATTTTTACTGCTGACGAAGAGATAAGGAAGGAGTTGGAACGTCAGAATCGTGAGGAACCTCTCGATGAGTATCTTGAATCCAACGATTCAGCTGAGGAAGACATCGACAATGAGGAGAAAAGCGACCACGACACGGACTCAGAAATAGAAATAGAGCCTGGAGAAGATTTCGAATACGTAATTCCCTTTGAGTACTTCAAATCCAAAGATGGAAGAAACAAATAGACAAAACAACAAACTGTTTCCTCGAGAACTCGCAAGTCCAATTTAGTTACAAGGCATCCAGGCCCACGGCTTAATTTTCAATCTACTGACAATGAACTTGAAGCATTTTCGTTCTTTTTTTTTAGTTACCGCAATAATATCGTGATAATTTCTTATTTTGTTAGTATAAAAAGTCATTTCAAAGTTCATATTTAGTTTCTCACACAGAAGGAAAGTGCAATTTTTTTCTGGTATTTTTTACATTGTTCCTATAAATATTAAGTATTTTAATTATTTTTATAATTCCTAACTGTGTTTATTATTTCTAAAACATAATATTTTGCAATGAATGGAGCGGTTTTTAAATAAATATGATAATTTGAAGTTGTCAATTTTATGGAACCCATGGATTTACACAGATTTTGAAAATAATAAGAAAATGTGATTTAGGAATTTTTCTTCTTCACCATTTTTTTTTATTCAATGAACAAAGGTTTCTCCTAACTAAAAACGAAATTTCCTGATTTATTTGACACAATAAATACTTTAAATAATTATTATAAATTCTCGGGTCATATTGAGCATTGCTGTCCCAGAGAACAAGGTGAGTACACAAGGGTTAAAAACGGATGCAGGTCGGCTGTATATTGGGAGATTTTTACTGAAAATTGCATTTTATTGAACCCATGATTTACACACATTTGAAAATAATAAGAAAATGTGAGTTTAGACTTTTTTCTTCTTCCCCATTTTTTTTTTATTCAATGAACAACGGTTTCTCCTAACTAAAAACGAAATTTCCCTGATTTTTTGGGAAATGAGCAATAATGGTGACATTTTACTGAGCGAGTTTTCTAATATCTTTCGATTAGCATTGATTAGTAATTATTTGAGTACAAAATGAGTCGTAGATCTATAATTCTCGAATTGTTGGATAAAAAACTCAGTTGAGAATCTAAATTGTAAGTAATTAGTTTGATAAATCGTCGTTAATTGAATTTATATTATTTTTCAATCGTTTACTAGATTAATATTAAGCATCTGAAATTTTTAATATTCTAGATTCTTGTTCGTGGCTGCTCCAGGCAACACAAAATAGACCTGGTATAGGTGTGCCCAAGGAATAAAAAAAAGAAAACGAAAAATTGTAAAAAGTGTAAAGTTCCAATTCGCAAAGAGCAGACTGCATATACTCGTATAGGAATAGAAGAAAATGATCCAGCTGATAATAACAAATTATTATTTAAATAGTAAAATATTAAATTTTTTTTTGGTTGGTTGTTATGTTTTTTTTTTTTTTTTAGAATAAATATCTTTTGAAAATTTTATAGAAATATATTTTTAATTCTTATGCTTCATACCACAATTGAATGGCTCCGCCGAAAAATGTTCTAAGCGACAAACAAAATTTTGAGTAATCAGTGAAAGAAAATTATAATTTAAAGTTTTTGTTAGTTTTGTAAGTTAGATTTTTTTTTTACCTTGTAATTTGTTATATTTACATGTATAATAACATAATCGATTGCTAAATCATACTGTTTTACAGATCTTCCAGGATCTAACGATTTTTGAGGCCGAAGGACATCCTTGGCCACTCTTTCCATCCACAATTAGATATTAGTTTTCGTCCTTAAGGATGCTGTTTTAAGATGGCTGAATTTTATTAGTTTTTTTCGTCCTTAAGGATGGTGTTTTAACGTTTTTTAAGTTATCCGAAGAATAACTTCTGCCATTGTGTTCCTCCAGATGAATAAATAAATAAATTAAGCCTTAGCGAACCCGAAGGTTCGATGCCGACACCACCAACCGTCGACCGCACACTTACCTCCAATCCACTCCTCCAAAACCTAAATCCCCTAGGTCGGCCATGACGCAATCCTCCCATCTTCGTCTCGGTCTACCGCTCGGTCGTTTACCCGACGGCTCATAACTGATTACTTTTTTTCGGAATTTGATCATTATTAAGGAACATCCCACGGGTGGCGGATATGGGATGGTCGGTGGAACTTATTTTTAAATTCCTCCAGGCTATGTCCGATGGACCCGCTGACCAAGAAATGAGGGCGGCCTCATTCAGTTCCTCCAGGATACTGTTTTAAAATGTTTAAAAAAAACGATTTTAAGATTACGGACTTCTTCCTCCATTGTTTCCTTAAAAGGACACTTTTAAATATGTACTATTTATAATACATTTAAAAAATTTTCAATTATTCAACTATTGATACTTTTTTTTATGACACTACTAACGGTGTACCAGTTCTGCTAGCGGCCAACACCGGGTCAAAGTTTTCAAGACAAGAAATCAAATATATTGGTACTCATTTGAGGTGATCTAATAGACATCTGAAATAAATCCGTAGTGAAGGAGAATGGTCACGGCCTGTAGGTTCAATTTTAAATAAGGATTAACAGGATTATATCCAAACACTGACACGCTGCAGAAATAAGCTAACATTTTTGTTAGGAAGAGCATTATTAAACGAAGGCATTCATTCAAAAAATAATTAGTCAAATTATTGACACTACTCTACTATCATCCGTAGCTCAACAGATGTTCTTATATCCACTTACTATGTATTTTAGAGAAGACAAATGTATCCAGTACACAGGGATTAAATTGTATTTCCAATGGAGCATATGATCCACAGTATTTCCCCTATGAATGGTTGAAGGATTTACATATGCAAATATCGTGGCTAACACGACTGAACATTATCTCACACAAATCGGGGAATAGCGGCCATGTTTTATATAAATTCATCACTTCTAGATTAGTATATGTCAGTCATGACTAAACACTTACCCGAACTGCTGGAGCTAATTCCAAACAGTGATTACACAGCTAGTGATTACGCAACTATAAATTAGAAATTATTAAGTAAATATTATACAGTGGAAACTCGATATAAAGAAACTGAAGGAGAACGAGAAAACTTCGAACTATCGAGGATTTCGATATATCGAGGTTCGATTTATTGAGGTGATTTCTGACTAAATTCGATATACCGGGTGTACCAAATTTAAATGGCAAAACTTCAGGAACTTATACGAGACCAAAAAACTAAGACAAAAAGTCCTTTAGAGATTTGCTCGTTTTTTGCTTAGTTTTAGAGAAAATCGCAAAAAAAGAAAAAACAAAAATGTTACAGGTAGCGATTATCACCTTTCAAAGTTCGTCAGGCTAGGCAGTGAGATATGTAAACACTTAGTGTTATCCTTTAAATTCTTTTATTTGTTTACATTTTGGCTTCCTTCTAGAATTATAATTCCTAAATCAGTCTTCAGTCAGTTTCTCAGATATTTTTGTGTGAATAGCATCAGCCACAATGACGCATACATATTCTAATGTTGAATACGCTGATATGATTTATGTGTATGGTTTCTGTAACGGTAATGCTTTAGAAGCGGTGCGGGAGTATGCGCGCGCCGATTTTCAAATAGAAGAGTGCCTAATCGACGAGTCTTTTCGTTAACTTTTAATTGACTACGAGAGACTGGGTCATTCTTAATACGTAATGGAGGCGACCAATTCCAGGCAGCAATAAGAGCAGATTATCGAAGAAGAAATTGTGTCCAACGCCACTTCGAATCCTGAGACTAGGGGGCATCCGAAGAGCATCTGCTGCATTAGTAATATCGCGGCAAGCAATATGGCGAACTTTGAAATGTGATAATCGCTAGCCATACCATCTTCAAAAAATTCAGAATTTATTACCTCAAGATTATGTCAAGAGATTGAATTTTAGTAACTGGTTTCTTGACAAAATTCGCGATGATAATTTATTTCCATTAAAATTTGGACCGATGAAGCTACCTTTACAAGAGGAGGAATTGTTAATCAAAGAAATTATCATGTATGGGCTCTTGAAAATCCCAGAGCTATTAGAGAGAATAGGTTTCAGCATGAATTTGGAACGGATTACTGGAGGGACCATATTTTTTACCTGGAAGATTGAATGATATCACATTTACACATTTTTTGGAGAACGACGTTTCTAATTATTTAGATGAAATTCCCTTATAGCAGCGGATTGAAATGTGGTTCCAACTCGATGGATGTCCAGCTCATTATAGCAGAGTTGCTCGAGCTTGGCTGGATATAAATTATCCACAACGATGGATTGGACGTGAAGGAGAAGTACCTTGGCCACCCGGATCACCTGATATATGACACCCATGGATTTCTTCGTATGGGGAACCTCGAAACAGAAAGTTTATTCGGTGTCAATCAACTCAAGAGAGCAATTAAGAGACCGAATCATAAATGCAGTGCACCAAATATCATCAGAACAATGTTAAGCTGCAATTTATCAAGTGAGTGCTAGATGTAATGCTTGCGTTGGTGCAAGAAGACAACATTTTGAGCAATATTTACATTAAAAAAAAAGAACATAACATATATATAAATGTAAATAAATAAGTATAAAAATGAAAACTTGTTTTATTCTTCTTTTTTTTTTGCGATTTTTTCTAAAACTAAGCAAAAACGAGGTCCCCTATAAGTTCCTGAAGTTTTTCCATTTAAATTCGGGACACCCTGTATAAATAGGGTTGCCATTTGTCCGGCTTTTTACGGCCGTGTCCGGCTAAATATTTCTGTGCCCGGCCTGTCCGGCATTTGCTAGGCTTTTTTCGTCTTCTCGTTGAAAGTAGCAATCTTATGGCGTGGCGGCAATGCGGCTGTGATTTTTTTTACACTAAGAGATACCCTGTATAGGGTTGCCATCTCCTAAAATACAAAAGCCGGACTTAGCACTGTATTAAGCCGAACATTTGCCACAAAAGCCGGACTTTATCTTTAAAAGCCAAACATACCTTATTTAAAGCCGGGTGTACGTTTTTAAAGTTGGAATTAACTTCAATAATAAAAAAAAAGTCTGTCAAGATAAGTTACATATAATTTTTATTTAATCAAAACCATGTTACATAATTTATATTACAGGTTTAAGTTTTTAGTTATAACATTACCCACTTATTTATAGTCCTATCCTTAATCTTTTGATCTTTATGTATGACATTAAAATTAATAACTACCTTCTATAGACTTCACTTATATAAAACAAAAACAAAATAAATAAATTACAGCTCTTTTGGCAGTAAACTAATAGTTTTTGATTATACAAATATAAAAATATATGCACTATTCTAAGGGGAAAACAAAAATATTTTTTTTATTTATTTTTTTTTTTTTTTTATTTACAATTTATTGAAAATTACAACTGTACAAATATACATTAATAAATGTGTTAAAAACGCTTACAATAACATGGTAAAACTTGAAAGTAACTACTCATTATTAGCACTTTAATAAAATTCTAAACAAGAAGATCTCTAGGCCATCTTCCTTTCAGACGCCTCGGAGGATTATCGGAGCTTTAAACGTTCGTCCAGTAAATGTTGAAGCAGTCAGTAACGACGAGCTGTTTCTTGTCGTTTTTAGTCTTGTACGTGGATTCCAAGTAAGACGTTTGTCCAAGTGGAGTCCTAGGTAGCGGATCTGTTCAACTAGGATTAGTGGAATATCATTAAAGGATACTGTAGGACAGGAGGTCGTAGGTTTACGACGAAGGACAAAAAGATTAAAATTAAAAAGCTAATTATAAAGAAATCTCAAATGTTTCTAAAATAATATAAATCCATAAATTCTTAGTTGTTATGCTTTTTCACCTACTTTATCCAAAACGTCGTTTTCCTTAGAAATCATATCATAAAATCCTGCATATGTTAATGTTAAATTGCATGATATGAACATCATCTGTTCAATTGTTTCTGTTTGCAATTTATTGCGTTTCTTTGTCCACTGGGCATTAATCAAAGAGAGAACTCTTTCAAAGTTGACGTTATGGCATACAATCGCAAAATAATATTCTTCCAATTTAGTAGTTTCAGAATTAAACTCTTCATTATGAAATGATCTAAAATAAGCAGTCCAATGCGCCGAAAGTTTTCTAAAATCTTTTATAAAATTCTGTTATTGGTCAAAAAGTTTACTAAATTAGTCAAAAAGGTAAGAGGAGTGAGAGTTTCCAAGATCTGCAAAAAGTGGTATTTTTAATATCATCTGCATTCAGAAGCCAATACCAAATTGAGGTTTATGTTCATTATCATTGAGTTTTAAACCTTACCTTGAAAATCTAATAAAACAAATCCTAAATTATAGCTATAAATAAATAAATGTAATATATAAGGTCCTCTGATCTGGTGTCGCTTTATTGACAGTTTTCCTTTATTAAACAATAATTTTTTTTCTTTGCTTTTTATTCCAATGAACAGTTTATTATGTTTTAAATGTACATTTCCATTAAGGGATTGTCATAATGTTTTATTTACATAAGTAGCGATTTGTATGCCAAATGAGAACACCATCTTTTTTCGGTTTCAAAAGTAAATTTCTCAATGAAATTGAAACGAAATCAATACGTTTAACATATCATAGAGGTTAGAGTTTAACATAAAGGTTAGAGGCTTATAATAAAATGCGCAATGTAACTATAGAAAATATGTACAGATTTTATTGGAATAATAATTATGAAAGAATAATTATTAAATTCGTGAAAAATGTAAGCGTACCTTTGGAAAAAAATCTGAAATAGTAGTTTGTCTACCTGAAAACGACACTTTGTCTAAAGACGATATCTTGGGCCCTTTTAACAATATTGCACTTTCTGTCAACCCCAGCATTTACGGCTTGAATAATTTTCAATTTTTAGTCAAACGGAAGTGTTTTAAGCTTTACCATTTTCAAAAATAAAAACATTTTTGTGGTACCACAGAAAATGAAACGTATCGCATAATTGTTTTATTAGAAACTGAAACAAACCGGAAACAAATGTCAGGATGGAAGTTGCAGTTAATTCTTTGTAGAATCTTTGATCAGTCTAAACTCTACTTATTTAACAAATCGACTTCGATATGTAGAGGTTTTCTGATAAAATCTTCGTTCTGTAGAGGTGCGGTGTAAGCTAAGGAATCTTCGAAAGTTCGATATATCGAGGTCTTCTTAACCAATCCTTGGATATGTAGGGGTAAAAATAACATAGGAATGGTAGGCAGATTCAAGGGGAACAGAAAAACTTCGATTAATCAAGGAATTCGCTATATCGAAGTTCGATGTATCGAGATTCCACTGTATCATTATTCCTTAATGGTCATCCAATAACTTTCCATTCCTCTGTTAAAAATTTAGGCTTAATCATTGATCAACCCTCTCCTGGAAATCCCATATTGCACAAATCTCCCGAAGGTCAATCGGTATCCTAAAACTATTTCATCGATCCCGTCACCTCCTTCCCCTACCCACACTCAAACTTCTAGTATCCTTCCTTATCTTCCCCCAATTTGACTATGGTAGCGTGATATATGGCGGGCTCTCGACGGTTCTTGAAGACAGATTAAAACGCATCATGAATTGCTTCATCAGGTTTGTCTTCGGAACATCGAGACGTTCCCATGTTTCGCATCTCTACACTGATTTAAATTGGCTTTTCCCCTCCTTCCGCAGAAAGTACTTCCTA
Organism: Euschistus heros; assembly: GCA_003667255.2. NCBI lineage: Eukaryota > Metazoa > Arthropoda > Insecta > Hemiptera > Pentatomidae > Euschistus > Euschistus heros. The sequence goes on from RCWM02001176.1 coordinate 39,773, forward strand.
GGCTCCTACCTATTCCAAGTTATCAACACCCGTCACCCTCCCTTTATTTACAGTAACCTGAAATTCCAGTCTGCTATCAAATCACTGCATACAAGATCTCGTCTTTCCGATCTCTATACTCCATCCCACAGAAGTACTGCATTCCAACGTTCCTTCCTTGTCCGATCCTCTACTCTTTGGAATTCCCTCCCCCCCCCCTATATCCGCAATGCTTCTTCCCTTGGAACATTCAAAACACTTCTCTTTCACCATCTTCTTTCCCTCCAACCCGACGCTCTCTAATTATAAGGATGTATGTACTATGTATGTAATCGTCTAATTTATTTACTAAGACCGTCAGACATAAAACATTAGCCAAAATTATAGTTTGACTATGATAATGTTTTGATTTCCTGTAATGCTAATTTTTTAGTTTCTATCTTTTATTTTTCTTTAAGTTTCTGTTTGTTTGTTTTTTCTGTTCTGCATTTTTGTTTACAATATTAACCTCTTTATTTGTACATTTATTTTTTCACTTTCTTTTTATTAATAGTTTTTTCTTTTTCTAGTTTTTCTCTGTATTTTTTTTCATACATATTTGTATTTAAATTTACCTATGTTATTTTATTTTTAACAGCCTCTCGGCCAGTTATGATCTTACTTTGTATTATTTAATGTTATTCTTAAAGGACTTTGTCCCAGAATAAAGTTTTCTTTCTATTCTATTCTCTTCTATTCTATCAGATTGGAATGAGATCACAAAGATATATAAATGAGTCGCCGTATGTCAGAAGGGCCAGAGGCAGAGACCGTATTTAATTTAAATTTATTTATGATTAATAAATAAATAGATATAAAGCCTTTTTAATACCTGAAGGTTTGATGTCGACAATACTAACCATTGATCACAAACCTCTCTCCATCCCATCCCATTGAAACCTAAATCCACAAGATCAACCCTGAAACAATCTTCCCATCTAGGTAATGTAGAATAGAGCAAGAAGCAATATGAGAGACTAGTGGATTCGTGTGGCTATAGATATAACTATAAAAGGATAGGTGTTTAGTCTGGGCTAAATTTGCAGCATGTGTAATATGTATGTTCTTTATGGTTGTTATGGTTGGATACGAGATGAATTGGATGATTAAAAGCTTTAAAGATTAACTTTGTCTAGGTCTAATCACTGCCTACAAATGAGTTTTTTGTAATAATTCGAAAGCTTTGAACGTTTGTCATCTAAATCTCAAAGAAATCTAAAACTTTAAAAACTTTATGGTGTTGTCCGCACTCGTAAAGAATTGTAGGTAGTAAATTTTGATTAGTTAATAGTTAAATTTTTAGACAATAGAACTGAAATAAAGTAGTTTTGCAACTGAAAAATTAAACTGATTTTCCTACTTTTAATGTTGCATTTTCGTCTTGAATTAATAATGTTTAAGATCAACGTAAAAAATATTGGTAACATTTGAAATTAATCTCTGAATCCGCCTTGTTCCTTTCTCAAACGATTGTCAATCATCAGGTTTTCCTGAAGACAACTCGTCCTTGCGCATTATAGGTAACAGTGTACCTTATTTTTTGTGAAAAATTGTATGTAGATACATTTAGTGTATAAACCCCCCCCCACCCTTAGCTCCACCCCCCAGTACTTTTAGTATGTTGTTAAGGACACCTTCCCCTACAACTGTGCTGAAATTGGCACCTACATGAATTATTTCCGATATTTTTCCTTCGTTGCCTGGACTAATAGCCAACTTAACCTATTTTGTCGGAATAACCGCTCCTCTGCGCTGCGCTCCAATCCGTCAGTAGTGTGCGCTGGCCTTAAGTTTAACACACACACAAAAACAGTTCAGTTAAAATAATAAAATAAATATTGGCACAGTTCAAAAATCCTCCTTAGGGAGCTTCTTTTATGTCCTAACCGGTCATAACGCAACAAAATAATGTAAGAGTTCTACTTTCATTTTGGTATTCGTGAAATTCTTTTTCAGGGAATCAATTTCCGATCCAGGATGCCACTAAACAAAAGCTTAAACGTTTTTTTGATGAGAAATCCAAGTCGAACTGGGGGAAAGGCACCTTCGATTCCCTTACTATTTAGCAAAAGGTTATTAAATAAAAGGGTGTTTACATAATTTAAAATTAAAAGTTACGTACAAAGAAAAAATTGGGTTATTATTTAAAATAAAAAACAGCACGGGCTTTTTTACTGACTCTGAATAAAAAAAAGTTTAAAAGAAAATTATTACTTCTTCTTTCTTCTGAAAAGCAAGAAGCTCTCTCAGCCAGCTCCTTTTTATTGATAGCTATATATATATATATATATATATAATATATATATATATATATATATATATATATATATTTATATTTATTGAAATTTACAACTGTACAAAATATATACATCAAGTAAATGTATTGACAACGGTTATAATAACATTTTAAAACTTGGAAAGAACTACTCATCAGTAGCACTTTATTAAAACTTCTACACTAGAAGGTCTCTCTAGGCCATTTTCATTTCTGACGCCTAGGAGGATTATCAGGAATCGAATGGGAAGCAAGTTGAGAAAATAACGGATTTGAGTGATTATGGAGCTTACTACGATAGGATAGGTATCTAGTGTGGGCTAAATCAGCAACATATGGAACATTAAGGTCTTTATGGATAAGTTTATTTGTGACAAAGTAAGGAGCATTGAGGATTTTTCGAAGGATTTTTGATTGTAAGAATTGGATACGAGATAAATTGGAGCTATATATATTAAATTATTTATTTGATACATATTTCATTACTTGATGAATGTGTAATAAATAATATATTTTTGTAATGCTTACTTAATGATTACTTATTTATTTCAGGAGATGAAAGCAATAACTGGACCGACGGTATCTCCTTGGAGCTGCCAAAGGTAACATGTAATAAATAATATTTAATATTTAAAATATTAATATTTAAAATAATTTTTAAAATAATATCGCTTAGTTAGAAAAGTCATAAAATGAGATTGTATTTTGTTAGATTTGTTTTTGTTTTTAACTCTTTATTAATATTTAAACCTGTATACATTAATATTTTAATATATATACAATATGTTAATGTGCGGTACAATGATTCCAATGACATGTCTATAACTCGTAAATAACTAAAATTAAATTAGTTACTGTTCTACATTAAAATATCTCTAGAGCTAACTTCTTTTCACGGAGGGTTATCGGGAATCAAGTGAGAAGCAAGTTGTGTTACTTGCGGAATCGAGTGGGTTGTAGCTTGTCAAGGGAGGATAGGCATCTTGTTTGGGACTGCAACATATGGGACACCTAGATCTTTATGGATAAGTTTATTTATGACATAGAAAGTAGAATTGAGGATTTTATGAAGATATTTGGATTGTAAGGATTGGATACGAATAATCGGAAGGTTTATTGGAGCCCCAAAGCTCAACTCCGCATGTTCAAATGTCTGATTACTTTGATGTAAATAAGTCTTTTAAAATTATTGGCAGCTTTAAACGCTTGTCTAGTAGATGTTGGGGTCGTCGAAAACGACGAGCAGTTTTTTATCTTGTAAGTCTCGCTCGTTCTTATGGAGTTCTTGTCAGCGGATTAGTTTTGTAACATTATCTTTTTTATTTGTTTTTTATTATTATTTTTTAAAAATCATTTTTTGATATTTATAACTGTACACATTATATACAACAAGGAAATATGAGGAATATGATTACAATGACAAGTCAATAACATGTAAAGAACTACTCACTAGTAGCACTTCAATACAAGTTCTATATAGAAGGTATCTAGGTTGTAATGGGTCGTGTGGAACGGAACTGGGAACTGTTTCCAGCTTTGAACCGGTTTGGAACGAAATAAATCGCCAAAAGATCTTCGTTTCTCTCGTTCCGACTGCTTTATTGCGTTGATACTGCCGCTGTTGGTTTCCTCCCCCTTTTCCGTCGCCCATCACCCCGCGCATGGGCATCTTCAAAATAAACCGCTTTGTTTGATATTTTCTATTCTACCGACAGAGCTCGGCTTCTTCTTTTGGATTCAGAGAAATGAACCACACAAGGTTTTACTACACATGTAATTAAATATTTTTTTTTCGCTATTTGTTTAAAAACTGTGGACAAGAGTTGATTATTCCTTTTTTCTCGGAACCAATATAATTGAAAAATTATCGCTCAATTGTGACTAACATTAAAAAAAAAAAAAAATTGTTGATTGAATAAAATTATTTTAAAAGTTTACATTTTTTTAAATAACTATACTTAGCTATTTAAATCTTCTTAACATTATAGTAACTATATATTTTTTTAAATTATAAAATAGAAGGAAGAGGTTAACAGCCCGAAGTCACAACAAGGGATGGAACAAAACTGCATAGTAAGTAGGTAGTAGGTTAGCCAAACTGACATGGAACAAAAACTGAAACGGGTTCCATTAGTGGAACGGAACGCAAAATCTCATTCCACTTTTAAATCGGAACGGCCCTTCACTATCTCTAGGCCACCTTCTTTTCAGATACCTCATAGGGTTAACGGGAATCTAGAAACAAGTCGGGAGCCTAGTGGACTCGGGTAGGTATGTAGCTTGTGATGGTCAAATCAGCAACACATGAGAAATCTAAATCGACATCGATAAGTTCATTCATGGCCTAATAGGGAACATTGAGGATTTTAGGATTTTAGGAAGGATATTGGATTATAAGAATGGGATAAGAGATGAATTTGAAGGATTAGTAGAGCCCCAAAGTTCAACTCCGTATTTCTAAATGGTTCTAATTACCTGCATGTAAATAAGTCTTTTGTAGCTTATTTAGGTGCTTTGAACGCTTGTCTAGTAAATGCTGGAGCAGTCTAGTATGTGGTTTGGTTAGATTTTTTTTTTTTTAACCTTCCGAATACCACGGTCCAAAGGCGACACCAAATACCATGGGGGGTGACTGAGTCACCCTATCTATTTTTTTTCAAATTTTATACTTTTTTTCCACAATTTTAAGTTATATCTTAGTCTAACTTATAATAACACCATCCAATTGAAAAATGAGGAAATTAAAAAATTACATCATTATACAAAAAATTTATTTGAAACAATTTCACAAAAATACAAACAACTTTTTTATTTACAATTTTCACATTGTATTTCAACTTTTTGTGACCTATGCATGCCTCTTACATACATACATTTCACATACTGAACATTGTGTTTGGGACTTTACATCTTTATCTCTGGAACAAATATGGCACGTTTTTTTGCGCTTTCCTTGTGGAGGGGTTCAGTGCAGGTTGATCCGTTCCAGTCTCTTCATCTTGGTCCATTTCTTTACCTTTATATATAGTTTCTAAAGCTTTTTTTCATGCTGTCAATATAATCACAGTCCTCAGGTGATGGCTCTTCTGGTGCGCCTTCATTTCTTTTATTCGTAATTCTAGTATAGCGAGCAAGGTCGAGAATCAATCTTGTACGAGATGACACTAAACTTGCCATGATATTGAATAAAGGACTTCGAAAGTTGTAAAAGTTTAACTTTATAGTACGAATGCCAAAAAGACAACTGAATTTATGAAAATAAATGAAAGAAAGAAAAGGGGGGGGGGGGGCCTTTTATCAGTTCCAAGAACATTGCGACGTTTAGGAAACGTTTTCAATTCAAAGAAATCGGCGACTTTGAAAAAAAAGTTGATTATCATTAAATGAAGTATACAATAAAAAAAAAAAAAAATACTCAGCATTGCGTTTGTTTTTAGGCGTTTGTATTTTGATAGGCAAAAAAAAGTAACAAGAAATACCATGGGGGTAACTTAGTTACCACTGAGACATTGTATAATTTATATAACATTTTCTGAATATGTTATTAAAAAACTTTCTGTGCGAATACATCCCAGATAAGGTAAGGGTAAAAGTCATAAAATTTCAAAAATAAAAAAAATTATTGCCAAAAATATGCTCAAAAAACAGCGCTTGGGGTGACTCAGTCACCCCCATGGTATTCGGAAGGTTAATAACAATTTATTGAAATTTACAACTGTGCAAAATTTATACATCAAGTAAATGTGCTGTTAACTATTACAATAACGTGACAAAACTTGAAAAGAACAACTCAAAATACTACTACAGTAGCACTTTAATCAAAATTCTACACTAGGAGGTCTCTGGGCCATCTTCTTTTCAGACGCCTCGGAGGATTATCAGGAATAGTGTGGGAAGCAAGTTGAGAAATTAGGGTATTTGAGTGGTTATGGAGCTTACTATGAAAGGATAGATATCTGGTTTGGGCTAGATCTGCAACATATGGAACATTAAGATCTTTATGGATAAGTTATTATTTGGTGAGATTTTTTTTTTATTCTCCATTTTTGACACCATTCTTGAAGGGTTAGGATATGGGATTGGAGTGTTCGGGAGGCAATGAAGGGATCGTTGTTTGCCGATAACACACATGTGTCATCAGAGTAGTGAGGACAGTAGTAGGATGAGTTGGAATGTCAGTGGTTAGATTTAAAAATAATTTTATCTTTTCCTTGCTACTTTATGATCAATACTTGTTTTAAAAAAAAAAAAATATCTCGCTATCATACAAAATTACAACCGAACGATATCTAAATGTACATTGGATTGTAGATAATACTAGTTCTAATCTTAATGGACTCATAACAACAGTGTGCAATTGCAAACATGAATAGTTACAGTTATCTATCATTTCGAATTGTTGGCGATTAGAAATCAACAGATATCTTATTATTAATAATTATGGTTTCATTGATAGAAAATATTTTTAATAATGATTTAAGTTATCGAAAAATTATTCAAACGACTAAATTCTCTTTATGGAAAACTTTATGAACCAGTAGTGACAGAAACCATTCTTGACTTATTAGTCCAGTCAATAAACACACTGTAGAGTGCATGAAATATGCGATAATTTTGAACTTCACAGCTTCGTTAGGTATAGATAGATGGCAAACATACTAAGAGTCCCCGCCCCTGGGAAGGGGGGTGAGCTAAGGGTGAGGGGGAGGAGAGAGGGTCCCGATTTTGTGTTTTTCGATAATATTTTGAAAACGGTGGACTCTAGAAAAATATGATATCGATAAAAATCAGAGCTCATTAAATTTCCTATAAAATTAATTATATACGTATTCGTAGAAATTCCTACGGTTTTCGAGATACACGTTATTAAAAATCGATAATTTTAGAAATAAAAAAAAGTTTACCTCACTTTTTGTTGAACATGTGCTTCCAATACCAGAAACGTATATTTAAAATTGAAGTAAATTTAATTCTCTACAATTTTGATTTTGACGTTTTTTTCCGAGAAACGATTGTGGAATGTAATAGAAGCAAAAGTTTGACAAAAAGTGAAGTGACATTTGTTTTTTTTTTTCCCGAAAATAACCGGTTTCCATAACGTATATCTCGGAGTCATTTTCGACCAAAAGCTATCCTGGAAAAACCACATATCCGAAATTTCCCGTCGCACTATCCCAATCCTAAAACGTCTCAATTACGTTCGTCATCTTCTTCCTTTCGAAACCCGCAAATGACTAGTTACTTCCCTTATCTTCCCCCACTTCGACTACTGCTGTGCTATGTATGGGGGTGTTTCTGGTGATCTCGAGGCCAGACTCAAAAGACTGTTTAACTGCTGCATTCGTTTTATCTTCGGGATCCCCAGGAACGCCCATGTTTCACAATTTTACGCGGAGTTAAAGTGGTTCTTTCCTTCCTACTGTCGCCAGTATTTTCTGGCATCCTTTCTCTACTAAAAAGTGAAATTGCAACGTCCACTTTACATTTCTCAACTCCTTCAGCTCAAATTATTACCCGCCAAACCCGTTCCCGCCCATCAGATTTGTACAGTCCTGCTCATTGCTTCGCTGCTTTCGACAGATCATTCCTAATCCGATCCTCGTCCTAATGGAACTCCATCCCTTACACCATTCGCCATTCAAACACCCTTTCCTCTTTCAAATATCACTTATTTAACTACCTACTGTCCATCCAGATCCATGAAAACTGTCATTAGCTACTCAATAGTTATATAAAACATAAAAGCTTATGTACACGAAATTTTATTGTTTTTACACAATTGATTCACAAAATGAATCAAAATATTTCTGTTTCCTTTTGTCAATATTTTTAAGCTTAATTTTTATTTGTTATAATTATTAATTACCATTTTATTATATTTAATAATATTTCATAACCATCTTGAGGCTCTGTAGGCCCCCTGATTGTACATTATTTTTTATTCTTAAGGGACTTAAGGTCGCAGAATAAATAAAGAACTTTCTTCTTTCTATATCTCGTAAACGGTTAGAATTACGACAAAATTATATAAAGTCAATTTTATAGGAAATTATATTAGCTTTTATGTTTATTTGAAACATATTTTTCTAGAGTCAACCGTTTTCGAGATATAAAAAAAACAACAAAAAAAATGAAATTCTCCCCTCCCCGTTATTTAATCTTAGCTCACCCCCCTTCCCAGAATGGGGACTTATAGTATTGTTACGGTCAGGTGAGGTTGGGGGTGCCGTGGGCGGCGCGGGGCCAGGTAGCTGGAAAGGCCGCCAGGGTGGCCTAGAAGGGTCGCGGCGGGCCAGAAGGGCCGAGACCTGTAATCTTGCTAGAACGATCTAGAATGTTCGGCGTACCTTTAAATAGGCCGACTCCTAGCCCAGTGGGTGAGTATTGAGGTGACAGTGGTCAGTGAGTGATCGGTCGGGCAAGTGTCAGTCAGGAGTCTGAGATATCCTGAGTCAGTATCAATGTGTCAGTGATCAAGTAACGATCAACCAGTCAAGTGTCAGTGACAGTTCAATCTGTGAGTTAGTGACAGTGATAAACAGTGTCAGTGAGTGTAGTAACAGTCTCTGTGTGTCAGTGTAATAGATTCTTATGTATAATTGTAACATCTAGTATTAAGATATTAAAGATAAGTATTGTGTAATATACATATTAGTGTAATTAGACCTAAGTACAATTGTTATTAGATTAAGTAGCTTAAGGGACCTATTTGTATTTATTAAGTAGTAAATAAATTAGTGTTTAGTATTTAAGTTGTGATTTGATTAGTCATACCCCCAGTGGCCCGTAACAATTTGGTGTCAGAAGTGGGATCACAATTGAATTGCTATTGTTTGTCCTGTATTTGTTTTGTGATTATTGGGCTACTGGAAAATGGCTACTCAAAGCGTTAGATTAAATGATTTAAAAGTTGCAGATTTGAGGCGGGAATTGGAGGAGCGCGATCTGGATACCTCCGGATCAAAAACTGTGTTGCAGCAGCGTTTGCGCCAGTTTTTTTATAGACTCGGGGGAAAACCCAGATAGCGTTAATTTTGAGACCGATTTTAGCAGATTATCTGCAACTTTTAAAACTGAATTAGGTAATGTTAGGAATGAATTAGGTAATGAGTTAGGTAATGTACAAAAGGTGTTAGGCAATGTTGAAAACAAATTAGGTAATGAGTTAGTTAATGTAAGAAATGAGTTAGGTAAAGAGTTAGGCAATGTTGAAAACAAATTAGGTAATGTACAAAATGAGTTAGGTAATGTTAGAAATGAATTAGGTACTGAGTTAAGTAATGTTAAAGATAATTTAAGTACACTAGAATGTAAGCTAAGTACTGTAGAAAATAAGTTGATGGAGACTGTGGACAAAAAGTTAGCTGATGTAGAGTGTAGATTAGGAGAAAAAGTCTGTTCGATTGAAAATGAATTTAGGTCAAGAGTAGAAGCCCTTGAGGGACGCATGAGCAACCCACCGAAGGACGACAGCGACAGATCCTCCGAGGGCAGCTCTCACAACACCATTCGGCTTGCCAATGCTGGGACGCCACCAACGCACAACATCATTCCAGTGTTCGACGGAAAGACACTGTGGGAGGATTATATGACTCTCTTCGAGACAGCAGCTTCGATCCATGGATGGTCTCAAGAGACCCAGGCTTCAACGTTGTGCCTAGCCTTGCTTGGAGACGCCTTGGGAGTACTCCAGGGGATGCCAATGACGGAGCGGTCCAACTACGGGGAGCTGGTGAGAAGATTGGAGATGCGGTTCGGCCACCGCCACATGGACCAGCTATACCGCTCACAACTAAGAAACCGGATCCAAAAGAACACTGAGACGCTACAGGAATTCGAAGCTGATGTTGCCCGGCTTGTGAGGAATGCCTACCCATCGGTCACCGATGATGTATACGAGAGCCTGGCGGTAGACAAATTTCTGGACGGACTTCGGGACCCGGAGACACAACAAGCTGTGAAACTCGCCCGGCCAAAGACTTTAGGCGATGCTTTATCTCAGGCCATGGAGTTTGAGGCTGTCAAGCAGTCAGTAAGGGTCCATACACGAGTTTGCGCAGCAGAAGCAGAGCCTGCTGCGGTCCCCAGCGTCGAGGAGATCGTGAAAAAGGTTTTGGTGGCCCTCGGGACCCACAAGGAGATACGCTGCTGGAGCTGCGGCCAACTTGGACACCGAAGAAACATGTGTCATCAGTCCATGAAACAAGAAGCCAAAGGAAAATCAAGGAGGGTTGGAGGGAAGAGGCAAGTGCCAACCCGTGGTGTGGAAGGCTCCAAGAAGACCATCCGAGTAGCGTTAATTGGAAGCAGGGCGAATAGATTCTATGTGGATGGAATGGTGAACGGGCAACTACGAAGCCTTCTACTGGACACCGGCGCAACGATGACAATACTGAGACGGTTCCCGCTGAACAGATCTCACCAAGTACTTGGGCACTACGGACGGCCACAGGACAGCCAGCCCAGGTCTGCGGGGAGACAGTTGCCACCTTCCTCATTGGAGGTCAATTTCTGAAGCACCGTGCTCTCGTGGCCAAAGTAGATGAAGACGTCATACTGGGCACGGACCTGATGGTCAAATACGGGCTTAAGCTTGATATGTCGAGAGGTGTGGTGACGCTAAGAGCTCTCTTCCTTCGTAAAGGAAAGGCAGGGACGGAGAGAATCAAGAAACTTGAAAAACATAGGAAACGTGAAGAAGAAGCCATCATGAATCAAAAAGAAAATGGATCAAATCTTCCAGCTGCTCCTGCTTGGAGGCGGATAGGAGAGGATGATAGATATGGCAGGAGAAGGGGAAATGGTGACCATTCTGGAAGGAGCAGTGATGATGGCAATTTTAAAAGAAGAGGAAATGATTATCGCTGTGGAAGAAAAGGCGACCATGGCCGAGCAAAAGAACAGCAAGTGAGATATCTCTCTACCGTGAGAACGAACGACTCAGTTGCGCGTCCTGAAGTTCTGGATGCCCGTGGAGTGACCCAAATAATCTACAAAGACATCTTCTCGCTACCAGTGGACTGTGCTCTGGCCCATTGCGTCACCGAAGATCTGAGAAACTCTCGAGGGATCGCAACTGTTTTCAGGAAAAAGTTTGCTGGAACTGAAGAATTAGAACATCAAGGACCGAGTGTTGGAAGGGCACTTCACCAAACGCACGGAGGCCAGCATCTGTTTTACTTGGTTACCAAGCGCGCCTCCCGTCAGAAATCAACGTACGGCGCACTACAGCAAAGCCTCAACGACCTGCGCAGCAAGCTTCTTAGACAGCATGTCACTAAGCTCGCCATCACCAAGTTGGGCTGTGGATATGACGGCCTGGAATGGAAGACCGTAAGACACATGCTAGAAGAGACATTTGCCAACTCTGGGATAGTCATATTGGTCTGCACATTTAACCCCTGGAGAGCAAACGGCTACTACTTCGGAAAAAGCTCATCGCAGCTAATTGCTCCAAACCGTGCTCTGGGGCAGAGCACTTTTAAGAAGGGGGCAGTGTTACGGTCAGGTGAGGATGGGGGTGCCGTGGGCGGCGCGGGGCCAGGTAGCTGGAAAGGCCGCCAGGGTGGCCTAGAAGGGTCGCGGCGGGCCAGAAGGGCCGAGACCTGTAATCTTGCTAGAACGATCTAGAATGTTCGGCGTACCTTTAAATAGGCCGACTCCTAGCCCAGTGGGTGAGTATTGAGGTGACAGTGGTCAGTGAGTGATCGGTCGGGCAAGTGTCAGTCAGGAGTCTGAGATATCCTGAGTCAGTATCAATGTGTCAGTGATCAAGTAACGATCAACCAGTCAAGTGTCAGTGACAGTTCAATCTGTGAGTTAGTGACAGTGATAAACAGTGTCAGTGAGTGTAGTAACAGTCTCTGTGTGTCAGTGTAATAGATTCTTATGTATAATTGTAACATCTAGTATTAGATATTAAAGATAAGTATTGTGTAATATACATATTAGTGTAATTAGACCTAAGTACAATTGTTATTAGATTAAGTAGCTTAAGGGACCTATTTGTATTTATTAAGTAGTAAATAAATTAGTGTTTAGTATTTAAGTTGTGATTTGATTAGTCATACCCCCAGTGGCCCGTAACAGTATGTTTACCTTCTTACTATTCCTAACGACTCTATGAAGTCAAAAATTATCGCATATTCCATGCACTCTACATCCCTCATTTCAGCGCTCATTGACTGGACTAAATAATAGATTAAAATTATTAAAGAATTATTGTAACCGTTATTTCCTTAGTAAATTTTTTATCTATTTCAGAATACACAAACACACATAATATGAAGGAGAGTTAAGCTAGGAGGATGAATGTCGAAATATTATCGAAATATGAGATTTCATTGCCAACTGTTAGCTAGTCCCATGTATTACCAGGTGGCAGTATGGCGGTCTCATGTAAGAAAGAAAGAGCATTGTCACATGTTTTAAAATTCACAATGATAAAAAATCTAGACTGTGTAATTTACTTTTTCAATCCATTCACAACTATGGTTACCGGACTTTTCCCTTTATGGCCTAATACCGTTTATATAAATAATAGGGCGTATAAAAAAAAAAATGACCGTTTTTTCAAATTCCAGAGTTCAAAAGTCTGTAAATATCTTAATGCTGTTTATTATTTACCAATACTTAATAATCCCTTTAGAGCATTCTCTAAGCTTCTTTACTAAACCTGGACTTCTTCAAACAAAAGCCTCACTTCAGTTATTTATTTCAAAGAAGAAACACAATAGTGTCCAATGAAATTCTCGTAATTTTAAGACATTACTGAAAAAAAAAATTTCTCAGCCCACGAAGAAACTCGTGAAATTATTAGATATAAAGGGGAAGATGTCCTTGAAGAGCGTACTGCGCGGCGTCGGTTTGAAAAATTTATAAGTGGAGATACGACGTTGGAAAGGAAGAAGGGCTCCTGGCAGCCATTAATGGATATTGATGAGGTTCTGAAGGAAGCTGTTGAGTTAAATCCGTCCACAAGTGCTCGCGAACTTGCCTGGGAGTGTGGTGTGTCTAAAGATACTGTTAGTCGCCATCTTCTCTCCATGGGGAAGGTGAAAAAGACCTTTAGACTGGTCCCTCACGAACTTACTCTTCAACAATCAGCAGAAAAGTTTATTGAACTTCATGGGTTTGAACTCCTGCCTCATCCACCATATAGTACAGACCTCGCACCTGCGGTTTACTACTTGTTTCGATGGCCCATTTTCTTCAAGGGAAAAGTTTGATAAATTTGCGGAAATTGAAAATGCTGTCCAAGAGTTCTCTGACCAAGGAATGGTATCGGCGTGGCATCGAGCAATTGGCTAGCAGATGGGTAATGACGGTAGATAAGAATGGACTATACTTTGAGTTTAATTGCATTTTATATCAAAATAATAATAATACAAATATTTGTTTAGGAAACGGTCATTTTTTTTTTTATACACAGCATTACATAAATACTGCTAAACACTTACAATAGTACAAAGTAATTTTTATAAGTTATTAACTAGTCATTATATTCGTTCGTTAACGCACCAAGTTATTTTCAATTGTGTAAATAACAGACGTATGTGTTCTAACAGGTGAAATGAAATATGTTGACAGATTCAATGAAACTCAATGAGTCATAGAATTCCGACAAAAATTAGCCTTAGCACTACTGGTCACTAAAAACCTTTTCTAACCCTTTTTTTCATTGATTTTATTTATTTATTTATTTTTTTAACAATTATTACCCAAATTTTATTTTATATCTTATATATGATGATGGTTGTATTGTTGACTGTTAGTTTTAACTAAGGAGATGAATTTGTCAGGGGTGCAGTCAAGGTTGAATAAACACAGCCAGTTTTTAAATGAAAACTTATATTTTGGCGTGCCAACGTTTCGACCTGCCACAGGTCTTCATCAGGGCTAAAATAACAAAAAATTGGATGTGACCAAGATGATACTAACATTAAAAAAATAAAAAAATAAATAATAAACATAATTTAAAAATGAAAAAGAAACAAGGAAAAAAAAATAAAAATAAATTGTAGTTAACTAGATAATTGAATACAAAATAGTAGTGAAGTTTAGTCGAAGATACAGTTGTAATAGAGTAATTAAATAATTTAAATTGAAATTGAATTAAATTGAAATTAAATTGAAATTGTCTGGCAGAAATCAGAAAATTTTGTATATTAAATACAAAATATACAGTTGTACAATTGTCTTGTCAAAAATATTGAAAGGGACGACATTGAAGGCTACCGGTATCAGATCTACTAGGATCTGACGATATTTGACAGCCGAAAGACATCATTGGACATTCTCCTTCCTGAGAAATAAGTTTTGATGCTTTTGAAAATTAATTTAATCGTATTAAATTAATATAATTTAAATTTATATTATTCAATTTATATTATTTAATTACTCTATTACAACTGTATCTTCGACTAAACTTCACTACTATTTTGTATTCAATTATCTAGTTAACTACAATTTTTTTTTTTTTTTTCTTGTTTCTTTTTCATTTTTAAATTATGTTTATTATTTATTTTTTTATTTTTTTAATGTTAGTATCATCTTGGTCACATCCAATTTTTGGTTATTTTAGCCCTGATGAAGACCTGCAAGGCAGGTCGAAACGTTGGCACGCCAAAATATAAGTTTTTCATTTAAAAACTGGCTGTGTTTATTCAACCTTGACTGCACCCCTGACAAATTCATCTCCTTATATCTTATATAGTTCGAGGCTGCTTATTGTAATTTTTTCCTGTAGCATTGTACATATTTTATGATGAGTATTTGCCATCCATATTACTCAGTGCCTTTGAGTTAGGCACCTTGTATTTATTTAAAAAAAAGAAAAGAATCTAACAGATTTTTTTTTTATTAATATCAATCTTTCAATGACTGTTTTTTAATATAGAGGTCGCTGTAACATATTTTCACAACTTTCGCCCCAGCAGTCCTCAGAAAACAATCATAGCTAGAACGGATATATTCGCTGTTAAAAGCTTAAGAAGTTTAAATTAGTGAAATTTGCATGAATGCTATTTACTAACGAAAAAACTATTCCCAACAATACGAAACGAACAGTTAAAATTTTTGAATTTTAAGAATCAGTAGCACTTTAATAAAAAATCTACACAAGAAGATCTCTAGGCGATCTTCTTTTCAGACGCCTCGGAGGATTATCGGGAATTGAGTGGTTAAGAAGCTAACTATGAAATTATTGGTATCTGGTTTGGGCTAGATCAGTAACATATGGAACATTAAGATGTTTATGTATAAGTTTATTGGTAACAAAGTTAGGAGCATTGAGAATTTTTAGAAGGATTGTGGATTGTAAAGATTTGATACGGGATGATTTGGATGGTTTAGTAGAGCCCTAAAGCTCAACTCCGTAGGTTCATATTGGTCTAATCACAGTCATGTAAATGAGTCTTTTTTAAGTAATTGGTAGCTATGGTAGTTTGTCTAGTAAATGTTGAAGTAGTCTGTAACAACGAGCAGTTTCATGTCGTTTTAGTCTTGTATGCGGGTGCCAAGTAAGACGTTTGTCCAAGATGAGTCCTAGGTGTCGGATTAAAATTATAAGATTATATCTTAAAGATGAGAGAAAAAAAACTAATTTATTTGAATTTTAAAAAGTTGTTTACAATTTAAATGGTTACAATAATAATGAACAAATCAAATCTCCAGAAAAAAAATAATAACAAAATAGTTAATTTCAAGATTCAAGTGTGCTCCTTGAGCCACATATTTCCCGAAAGAAAAACTAGCATTTTTGCTTTCCTTTGGATTAATCTTTGAGAGAAACCTTTAGCTCTAGGAATTCCGATTTCAATTTCAAAAAAAACTCGACACTGTATAGAGACAGATCAGCATAATTCCGAGAGTTTAAGACTTGAGGGTTAAAAAGATCTATCGATAGTCACCATCGATAGGCCAGACCTATCAATATATAAATAATAACTATCGACTATCGCCCAACCCTAGAGCAACCCCTAAAACATGTTTTATGTTATTATTACTTTACTTTCTTTACTGTAAGGGAACTAGTATTTTTTTTTAATTTTTATTTATTTTTTATTTTGTATAATATTTAGTTCGCTTTTTACTTTGGGGTAATATTTTTTGTGATAGTAATTTATTACCGACATCTATACGAGATATCGTTAACAATAATAGAGAATCCATTATTTATTCTCAACACATTACTAATCTGTTTTAGTTTAATATTAAATCCTAAGTAAAATCTGTCTGAATGGCTTCCTAACAATAGCAACTGCATATTTACGATTTGACGTAGCCTGACATTGAAGCCTGAGTCATTTAAATGATTCATGTTATTTGACTTTCGTTGTTGAATAATCTTCTTCCCACATATTGTTCAATTACGTACTGCAGTTCTTATTTGTATTTATTCTTTTTTTTCAGAACATTACAAATGTTAATTAATATTTTAATGAGTACAACATCCGTTTCCTATTCATATGCAAGGCAACATTATTGCATCATAATTTTTATGGAGACATTACGAGACTGCATAATATGCGCCACCGTTATTTGTTACAAACTTATAAACATATTTACAAGGTCAAAATGAACAAACATATTTTTAAATTATTTTTATTTTTTTTAGTAGCATTCTAATAAAGTTCTACTAAAAAAAAATAAATAAATAAATAAAATTAAATTAAAAAAATATTAAAAAATATTATACGTGCTAGTTTAAAAAAAACCTTTATTCAAAGCAATCTTGGTCAGCCACCGAAGCGACTCTTGAAATAAAAAAAAAAAAAATAAAAAAATAGATTTCTTTGATAAGCAAAGTTCATGTTTCAAAATATTAGCCGTGAAAAAATGTCTTCGGAAATAAATCATTTTTATTTCATTGACACGTTCATACTAGTTTTCGAGGCCTAATACTTTACTAAAACATTATCCCGAAAAATATCAATGCAATATCCCCCATATACAGTTTTACATAAAGGTTTTTGAAACATTTGCTATTTCCTTAAGTAGCAAATGTAACAAAAAATTTTCAAATATTCATTTGTAGAATGATTTTTTTTTTTAATTTAGCGAATATATTAATGTATTAATATGTTCAAGTTAATATATGGGTCATTCTGTCATTTCGTCGAAATTTCGACATTGTGATTTCATTAGAAAAAAGTTATGTAAAAAAAAAGTTTTTCTTCATTAACATCTTTATAAAAGTCTACTAATATTACTAGCGAAAAATTCCTTCATAGAATATAGCCTATCCGCACATTTATGATCATGATGGAAATCATAAGAGTTATAAAAACTGATAGAGTGTGAGGGAAATAAAAAACATTCGTAATTCAACGAATAAAATGTTTATTTTACAAACTAATTGGTTATGATTATGATATCAACTATTCGATTAAACGATATTAGTTAACATTAATTAAACATTTAAACATAAAACTTGAAAGAAAAAAATTAAAAATGTTATGACATTATATTATACATTTTAACTTTGAAATATTAGATTAACATTATATCACATTATTATAAATAGTACAAATATATATAAAAAGTCTTTTATTTAATCTTATTTCACTTACAGTTTTTCCTATTGTATTCCACTTCCCTCACTTTAGGTGTGAGGGAAATAGAAATGACGGAAATAGTATTTTGAGTTTGTTTTAAGATTAACAACACCACACGCATTTAAAAAAAAAAAAAAAAAAAAAAAATCGAACTCTGAACTATATGGGAAACATATAGTTCAATACAAAGAAAACAAGAATCAAAGTTACCTTTGAAAAATCACTATTGAGGGAAATAGAATTATGAATGACACGATTCGAAAACTTGATACAACACAAACTCGGGACAACTAACAAAGGAAATTTGTTGTAAGTTAGGCTACTCTCAGTTTGGCGGGAAGCTTCTGAAATGTTGTCAGCCTCAAATATGATGGAATCTTGGTTATGCTTTGGCGGGATTTTTCAAAAAATGTGAGGGAAATAGATTTACCCTTTGGGACACAGGAATCAGAATTCATTCTTCTTTTGTAAGCATTTAGCATCAGTTTCAATTATAAAATTTAATATATTGCAACTTACCTGAGGTACTAGAAAAAAAAGTAAGTTAATAATTGAAAAAATGGAGAACTTATTCTCATTTAACGTTACCAACTCATGTTATAGGACATGTGAGGGAAATAGAATTTGGCGTTCTGAATTCAAATTTAACCATGAAAACAGATCAATAACCATGGGAAAACTACTTTACGTTTAAGAGGTAAGTAAGTTGCAACTACTTGTTACAGTTGGGTTGCAAGAAATTACATGTAGAAACCACAATCGCTTTGGGACACCAAGTCGTATGGAATGGGAGATTGACCCATATACACTATGTGTATGTTTTAGATAACAGACGCTATTTGCTGTTTACACATTTATTTTTTAAATAATTATTGTTTTGTTGTAATACATATGATTTAAATTTTTCAGGATTAATTTTGTTTTAAACCTAGAAATTTTGTTTTTAAACCTAGGTATTGATCTCGAGAAACGAGAATAGATTTCTTAGTATTGGGGCCAGTTTCGAGAATTCAAAAATTTTGGTGTCTACACATCACTGATTAAATGAATGAGGTCAGAATAAAATAAAAATAAAATAACAAATCCCTTTAAAAGTTCATGGTATCATCCCATCTACACTTGGTAACTTACCAAGCTTCACACTTAATGTTATATCAGTCTTTGTATCATATTCCTGTATTTTTTTTATTGTTGTATCTATATTTGGAATTAACTTTATTTTTTATTTATTTATTTTTATTCTAGCCTCCGCCATACCCTGATACACCTCAGCTGAAGACAACCTACTTCGCTGGTCTCAGCTCAACAATGTGGATACGTAAGTAAAATTTTATGGATTAATCTATTTACATTATCGCTTAACTAATACACATTAACTATAATAATATAACAATAATAGGAAAATTGTCTACCAAATGGCTGGCGAATGGAAAACTGTTTCCTGAAACTGAAGGGTTCGTAATGGCGATGCTGGACCAATCGATTTCAACCAATGTTAACAGGAGACGAATTTGTGGAGAAATCATATCAAAAAAATGCCGCCTTTGTAAACAAAATTCGGAATCAATACAACACCTGGCATTAGGATGTACTGGTCTGGCTGGTACAGAGTACCTCCGCAGACATAATCATGTAGCAAGAATCCTACATCAAGAATTTGCAAAAATGTGTAATGGCAAATCATCATGATGCAAATATCATGTAATGGCCTTAACGATAGTGCAATCCTTCAAAGATGGAGGAATTTCATTGAAAAAATTAGAAGATGCACAGATGGCAGTACTACTTAACACGACATCATTAATAAGAAAAACACCTAATATATAAGCTTTTGGTTGGTACCAAATCCCCAAAAATTTGCATCACCACTCATGTGTATTTCAATAAATAATAAGGAAAATTAATATCATAGTACCGCAATACTAGGATTGACATAAGGAATATGAAGAGATGAAGAACGATTGATCTACTAATATAAGTTAAGAATATTACTTGTGTAATATTACTTATGAGGTCTGTACTGCTTCCCCTCCTTTAAACGTGCCGGGACCTGGACGCCTATGCAGGTCCATGCCTGCTCACTTCATACCCATCGCCCTCACTTCCTCAGTCCTGTCAGTCAGAGTCCAGCCTTGAAGGAAACTCCCCATTTTCACAATGTTCAAACTCGAGTACCGTGCGGTTATTAAATTATTTTGTAAATAGGATCTTATTCCTGCGCAAATTAAATAGCGCTTGGATTGTGTATACGGGTAGTCCTCCCCCTCGTATTCCAAAGTGAAAGAATGGGCAAAATTATTTAAGTTAGGGAAAGTACGTCTAGAAGATGACCCGCGTCCCGGTCGCCCATTGGAAGCTGCCACTTCTGAAACAATCCAACTTGTAGAATCTGAACTCCTGTCTGACTACAGCGACTGAAAACCAAGGAATTGGGGCTTTCAAAAACAAGCATTTTGAGGATCATCAAAGAACATTTGCATATGAACAAGGTTATTGCAAGATGGGTTCCAAAAATTCTTTCAGCTGCTCAAAAACAGGAACGAATTCACTGCTGCAATTAATTAGTTTTTTCCAAGTAGCAGTGGAAGAACATTTTTTTTTAACAAAGAAGAAAATTATTTTTTTCATGGTATAGAAATGTTGCCGAAGCGTTGTTTTAAGTGTGTTGAACTTAGAGGAGAATATATTGAAAAGACAGTAAGACCAGTTTTTTTTCTTTTCTACAATATTTATAGATGAAACTAATTTTTCAGACAAACAGCTTTAAAATAATTGTTCCCAGACACTCCAATTTCATATCATAAACATTCAAGAATGGTGTAAAAAATGGAGAATCAGTATAAATCCAAATAAATCTTATCAAATAACCTTTACCTTTCGTTGAAAACCTACGACTTCCTGTCCTACAGTATCCTTTAATGATATTCCACTAATCCCCGTTAAAAAATCCCCTACCTAGGACTCCACTTGGACAAACGCCTTACTTGGAATCCACATACAAGACTAAAGCGACAAGTAACTGCCCTTCGTTATCGACTACTTAAACATTTACTAGACAAACGTTCAAACCTTCTATTCAATTACAAAAGACTCATATACATAACAGTAATTAGACCCAATTTAGACATCCGAAGTTGAGCTCTGAGGCTCCACTAAACAATCCAATTTATCTCGTATCCAATCCTTATAATCCAAAATCCTTAGAAAAATCCTAAATGCTCCTTACTTTGTCACAAACAAACTTATCCACAAAGATCTTAATATACCATACGTTTCTGACTTAGCTCAAACCAGATATCTATCCTTTCATAGCAAACTCCACAACCATTCAAATGCATTAGTATCACAACTTGCTTCTCACTCCATTCCAGATAACCCTACGAGGCGCCTGAAAAGAAGATGGCCTCGGGACCTTCTAATATAGTTCTTAATTATATAGAACCTTAATAAGTGCTACCAATGGGTAGTTGCTTTAAAAACAAGTGACGTGTAATTTTTATCATGATCATCATATTTATTTGATGTATTATATTTTTATATACAGTTGTAAATTTCAATAAATAACTAAAAAAAAATTAAAATTAAAAAAATTTTTATTGGACCACCTCTGAAGATATATAACCTACCGATCAAAAAATCAATTCATAATTGACGGAATAATCGCGTAACAAAAAAAAACAAACAAGAAAAAAACGACGAATTGAGAACCTTCTCTTTTTTGAAGTCGGTTATAAAAAATGTCTGAAGACTGAAACGAAAATAAACTGTCCGTCGCTTTCGACTACTTCAACATTTATTTGACAAACGTTCATACCTTTCAATTAATTACAAAAGACTCGTTTATATAACAGTAATTAGACCGATTTGGACGTACGTATTTGATCTTTGGGGCTGCACTAAACCATCCAATTCATTTTGTGTTCAATTCTTACAATCCGAAATCCTTAACAAAATCCTAAATGTTCCTTACATCGTCACAAACAAACTTCTCCACAAAGCAAACTAAAGTTCTATTAAATTGTGAGCCTAAAGATATCCCTTAAGCTGAATTTAATTTAAGCGTTTAGCCACAACCGATTGTCGAACATCGACGAACTTGTCACATTTAAAAAAAAAAAGTTAGTTTTGGTCATGTTAAAGAGTCCTTAACTCAGAAATGGCTGATCCAATCAATAAATGTTATGTACTAAAAGTTGTGGATCAATACATTTTGTGCAAGATAGGATTTTTAAAGCAAAAATTTGCCCATTCCAACTCTGAGATATTGTTAGTAGATTTAGGTTAAACTGTGTTGAAATTGCAAACAAATCACGTAAAATACAGAGAAATTAGCTTCGAACCTTGAACTCTAAAAATTAAAATGTCTGTCTGCTGCAAATTGTTCACCAGACTTAGGTTTGCTATAAAACCGTTTTTCTAGTTTTTTAAACAATAATTTTTTTTTTTTACTTGATTTTTATTTGAGATTCCGAATCCGAATATTAACTTTGCCACCTCAAAAAAAGTGAAGCTTTTAAGAAATAAAATGTGAAAAATAAATTTGTATTTATGAAATAAACTAAATAGAAAACCATTGGAAAAAGTATTTTGCTTGTGAATATTTCTGTTGTTAGGTGCAATCAGTAAGGTATTTCTTGTAATACTTGATAAATCATTTTTTGCGGTTTTAAGTGGAACAACTGTTTCCTGATTAAGAACTCCCAATCAGTTATGACAGAGGCACAGCTGAGGGATTTCTCCCGTCGAGCGGATTGACGAATGTAAGCCATTTGTTCCTGCTTGATAAAACGTTTTCATGAAAAATTAGTGGGGAAAAATTGAAAACTTAATGTCCACCCGATGCTTAACAGAAATAGCTATAGGGTGTTATAAATATTAACACTTTTTTTTTTTTAAATTAATACTTTTAACACTTTTCTGAAATATTTATTGAATAATGAAATAGGAAGTTTATTGTGATTCTAATGAACCTTGATAAGACATTTTTTTTAACCGACTTCAAAAAAGAGAAGGTTCTCAATTCGTCGTTTTTTTTTTTTTTTTGTTTGTTTTTTTTTGTTACGCGATTATTCCGTCAATTATGAATCGATTTTTTGATCGGTAGGTCATATATCTTCAGAGGTGGTCCAATAAATTTTTTTTTAATTTTAATTTTTTTTTAGTTATTTTTTGAAATTTACAACTGTATATACAAATATAATACATCAAATAAATATGATGATATTACCCATTGGTAGCACTTATAAAGGTTCTATATAATTAAGAACTATATTAGAAGATACCGAGGCCATCTTCTTTTCAGGCGCCTCGTAGGGTTATCTGGAATGGAGTGAGAAGCAAGTTGTGATACTAATGCATTTGAATGGTTGTGGAGTTTGCTATGAAAGGATAGATATCTGGTTTGAGCTAAGTCAGAAACGTATGGTATATTAAGATCTTTGTGGATAAGTTTGTTTGTGACAAAGTAAGGAGCATTTAGGATTTTTCTAAGGATTTTGGATTATAGGGATTGGATACGAGATAAATTGGATTGTTTAGTGGAGCCTCAGAGTTCAACTTCGGATGTCCAAATTGGGTCTAATTACTGTTATGTATATGAGTCTTTTGTAATTGATTAGAAGGTTTGAACGTTTGTCTAGTAAATGTTTAAGTAGTCGATAACGACGGGCAGTTACTTGTCGCTTTAGTCTTGTATGTGGATTCCAAGTAAGGCGTTTGTCCAAGTGGAGTCCTAGGTAGGGATCTGTTTTAACAGGGATTAGTGAAATATCATTAAAGGATACTGTAGGACAGGAGGTCGTAGGTTTACGACGCAGGATAAAGGTTATTTGATGTGATTTGTTTGGATTTATTTTGATTCTCCATTTTTGTCACCATTCTTGAAGGCTTGTGATTTGGGATTGGAGTGTCTAGGAGTCAATAAAGGGATCATTGCTTACTGACAACACACAAGTAGAAACTAACATAAAGAATTAAAACATTTGAAAACATTTGAATTAAAACATAACCAATGTAATTTTTTGTTGATACACATAATATGCGTGTTTTTTCCCTCCAAATAAAATTTTAGAATTAAGTTTTTGTAATTGGTAAACAATTAATTGAATTCGCTCTACAGTCATATGATAATTATAAGTTTCCATTTCATCTTTTGTTTGTTGGTTTTTGGGGTTAACGTCCTAATGTACTCCAACTAGACTATCAACAAGGACGGGTTATCCTACAAGTTACCTTATCTATTGTAATGTAAGGCGGGAAGGTCAATATTCGTTCTTGGGTCCGCTACGAAATAAATTTTAACCCGCCCAGGTGGGATTAGAACCCACAACCTGGTTACCTACGCCCCAAAATTCTTAAAAAAAACAATAAAATCTTTTGTATTTCTTAAGTCGAACAAAATCTACGGTCGTTAAGTTAATTTCACTTCAATAAGTCAATTTCAGGCAAAAAGAACGTGAAATATTTTGTAAATATGTCGAACTGAAAATATAAAGGCTTAGCGAACCCGAAGATTCGATGCCGACACCAACCAACCATTGATCACACACCTCTCTCCAACCCACTCCCTCAAAACCGAAATCACCAAGATCGGCCCTGACGTAATCCTCCCATCTACGTCTGTTAAGATACCTATTACCTTCGTACTGCGTACTACCCTAGACTAGTATTTCTTACTTGTCATCTCTACCTGTTACCAGATACTCGTTTACCTAAACCAGTATTTTTACTTCCACTCTCGTACGAGTATTTTCTGGTAAAATGTCAGCCGGTCTTCATTGTATTAGACACTCTTTTTTCTTTTATTATTGCTAATTTCAATAATCATAAAAATACACTCAAATATGAAATCTATACATAAGCAATTATATTATTTTTGCTAGTCATAAATCAAATAAAAAATATCTATGCTGTTATAAAACATCTAACATCTTAAATAATAATTTGCCAATTATTTTCTATCTTGCTGAAAGTTTTTAATTTCAGTTTTATTAACTGTAATCAGCAAAAAAAAAAAAAAATTGATCTTCATTTAGCTACCAGTATTTTGTGAATAAAATGGTGGAGGATAATAAAAAACATTTTATGAAAAAATTGAATTTATAGAAACAAATAAATTGTAACGATTTAAAAAAAAAACAAAATAACTATACATTTATTTATTATGTATTTGGCTATTTATATATATTATTAAAAAGGTAGTTGAAAATGTAAACTTATAGATTAGAGCCGATATTGACTAGGCAACAGATATGCGAGTAATAGGTATGCTAAAATATCAATGTAACAGGGTAAACGATTACCAGTATGGAGAGACGCTGACCTTGAGACAAGTAACAGGTATTTGTAACAGATATTTTTTGGACCTGTATCGGTCGTCCCTGTTACTGAAAAATATCGGTTTAGACCATCCCTACGTCTTATTGTAGTTTTTTTTTTGTCAATCCATGAGCTCTTTCCATTTTTATATTTATTATTTATTTTATTATCTACTATATATTTGTCAAATACCACTCACTCATTTAACACGAAATTTTTGAAACCACCGTACGGATTGGAATGAAATTCGATATGTAGCTTCCTCTAGGGCCGTAGGTGCTCGCTAAGAAAGGAATTTTAAAAAATCGGCCTGGATCGCGGCTAATTCACGAAAAATGCGATTACAATTTTTATTGGGTGAATAATAATAGATTAATTGCCATATGGTATTTGGATATAAGCTAAGTTAAAAAATAGGTTAGATGTTTAAGCCGCACTCTTTGACCACAAATTAAGTTCCTTATAGTTGTAATCAAACAAAAATACGATCGATGTCGAAACCTTATAACATGGTACTTTCTGTGAACTCATGGTGGCTGCAGAGGTTTACCCTTTGAGTTGTTTCGCAACGAGAAGCTATTATAAGATTTATGTTAAAGAGAAGGTTAAAAGACTTATGTTCTCTGTTGATGACATGTAAGACCAGTTCGATGTACATATTCTTGCTTCACCAGGAGCTTCGTCCCCAACTACTCTTCCTTCAGTTTTCCTGTAACAAGATAATCGGCTTTTCTCAACCAGGCCCAAGTTGTATTTTACAAGTTGTACCTAGCATTTCTGAATTTCATTCCTTGAACCTAGAATATACCTTTTTCTCAGTACAGATATGTCTATTAACGCTTAATTTTTACTAATCTAAGTTCTCAATCCTAATGATATTAAACCGTAGCGGAGCAGGGCACTTTCAGCTAGTATAAATTATAAAACTAACCATTGATGAATATTATTGTTTCAATATTATCAAATGAATAATATTATGGAATAAACTAAATAATAGGCTTTGTAATTATGATTCTCTTTAAACACACTCTTGATTTTTCTTAAGAATATCCATTCGGTGGACGATGAATTGTTATGATTACACGTATTGCCTTCACTATTCATGGCCATTGGAGCAAAACAAAAGATTTCTCAATTCTCAGCCAGCCATGTTTGTACTAAGCATAACAAATTATTCCAAAACACGACCGCCATTTGTTTATTCTAATTGTACTACTGTTCATGTTTATCACCTCCAATGCTTGAATTTAATATTTATTTCTTTAATAATTTAAAGCAGAAGATATGATTAATATTTATAAGTATTCATAAACATAAACACATAAATGATAAATAACTTAATAACGTTTCTGTTGACAGTGCTTTCAATAAAACTGATCTTCCTCGCAATTATGTTGGTATCACTGATCATCTGGTGCAAGCAGAGGAACAAGAAGACGAAGTATGCAGTCCACACCTAAAGTGCTTGGAAGATATCAGCGGCTGTGATCATGAATATTATTGTATCTTATAATAATTATTATATAAAAATAAAATATATAATATAAAAATTATTAATAGAATATAAAAAAGTATACATATCTTATACAATAGTTTATATAATTAACTTTATTTTATTGTACTAAAGTATAGATTATAGTTGTCTGTATATGACACTATTGGGCATTATATACATTAATCTCTACTTTATTAATACTATTTTAAAAATTATTATCATTTGTATTATTTTCTGAATAAAATATTTTTATATACTTATTCAGTATTAATTATTTATTATTATTATTAAGATACTAGCTGCCCCGGCAGACGTAGTTCTGCCCTATTTTCTCTAAAACAACACAACATTGATTTTTTATGTAAATAGTTCCTCCCCGACAGACTTTGTTCTGTCAAAAGTTATTGTCCCTTCGCTGTAATAAAACATTTCAGAGTGATCACTTTATTTATACATTTATGTCTCCATAATAAATAACGATTACTTACAAATATGTTTTCTATTTTGTACATTGCAAGACTTTAGTAGTGTAATCTGATATTTTCATTGTAATGCCTTATGGTACACGATATTTTTGTTCGATTACTTGGTGCATAAATAAATAAAGCTGTAAATTTTCCGACGCGAGAGCAGGCAACATACAACTGTCCATGAGAGAAGCCTGGGTTTTGCTGATTGACGCCGCAAACACTCAACGACTGACCCTGTGCCTAAACAAAAACGTTAAAAAAAAAAAATAGCCGATTTGGTCAAGCCGTTCTCGAGTTTTACGCTTAGCAACACATTTGGCGATACATTTTTATTTATATAGATAGATAAAAACCTTCCTTGTGCCAAAAAAAAAAACGTTAAAAAAAAAAAAAAATAGCCGAATTGGTCGAGCCGTTCTCGAGTTTTACGCTTAGCAACACATTTGGCGATTCATTTTTATTTATATAGATTTGTACTGTATTTTTTTTTATTGTACATTCCAAGCAGTTAAAATACCTAAACAATCCTTATTTACTTTTCTCACAATTACTTCCTGCATTGCTCAAGGGTCCAGCATTTCTCCTCTCCTTTTCAATAGCTACATCAACGATCTACCTAATTCAACTAAGCACTGTTCCTATCACCTCTACGCAGATGATTCCCAGATCTATCTTTTCTTTCCTCCTTCCGAGCTACCTTCTGCTTTCGCCAAAATTCAGGAAGTCCTGAATAGAATTAGTGCCTGGGCTACCTTAAATAAATTACAATTAAATGAAAAGAAAACTCAGGCCATTATAATAGGATCTAGCTCCCTCCTTAGTACATACACCCATTATCCTCCCTTAATCCTAAATGATCATCCTATCCCTTTCTACTCTTCTGTTAAAAATCTTGGAATTATTTTTGATCAGACCCTTTCTTGGAAATCTCAGATTGCCCGAATCTCCCGCCTTTCTATAGGTCTACTTAAGTTGTTACACCGATCCCGTCACCTTCTTCCCCACTCAACTCGTTAACTTTTAGTTTCCTCCCTTTTATTCCCTTATCTTGATTATCGTTGTCTAGTTTATGGTGGTCTTTCAGTTCTCGAAGAAAGATTGAAAGGTATTATGAACTGCTTTGCCAGATTTGTCTTCTTATACCAAGGCGCTCCCACATTTCCTTCCTCTATTCTGTATTTAACTGGCTTTATCCCACATTCCGTAGAAAATATTTCCATGGATCATTCCTTTACCAAATTATCAGCACTCTTCATCCTTCCTATATTTACAATTTGCTTCAATTCAGATCTGCAGTAAATTCAATGAACACAAGATCCCGTCTTTCTGATCTATATACCCCATCCCATAGAACTACCACATTCCAGTAGTATCCACTGTTTATCTTATTCTAATATTTGAATTTTAAGATCGTTTAATTAAAATTTATATAGAGAAGTTGATTGTCAGGGATGCAGTCAAAGTATCACCATGTTAAAGAAGGAATTCTTTAGTACGTGCCAACGTTTCAACTTGCGTTGCAGGTCTTTTCAGGGCTATAATGAACAAAATACCAGATGTGACAAAAAAATAATAACAGACCGATAAACAGATGACAAATGGAATACAGAATTGCATAGATAAAAAAACAATATACAGAAAACGCATAGAAAAAATCAGATACATAAATATCTAAGAATACAAAGCAGCAAGGTAAGAATAAGGACAAGACAGGAATGAAAAAGGGGGAAAAAAAAAAAAAAAAAATATAAAAAAAATAATAATAAATAAAATATATATATATATATATATATATATATATATATATATATAAAACAAAAATAAATAAATAAAATATAATGGTAATGGATAAAAGGATAATAAAAAGGGCAGAAGGAAATAAAATGTAAATTAAAAAAAAAAATATTAATAAAAAAATAAAATAAATAATAAAATAAAAATATGGAAATGTGGGAAAGAATGAGAAAGTGATAAAAGAAAAGAAACGGATGAAAAAATGAAGGTGAAGCAAAATAAAAGAGGAAAGATAAAAGGAATGGAAAAGCACAGGGTATACGGTAAACAACGTTGGATCTGAGTTGGATAGGGATGGGATCTTTGAGGTCAGTGTAGTGTAGTTGAGTTTGTTGTGGGATTTCAGGCCTAGGCGTAGGTTAGGAGAGGTAGAGCGGAGAGTTTTTTTAATGTTATCAGAAAGGAAGGTGATATAAGGTAGGGACCTGTATAGTAATAACGGGGTTGGAGGTGCGGGGGAGTTTGAGGCGGAAATGGTAGAGGTCGAATGATCGAGCTAATTGGAAAGGAGTTTGTTTATGGGTAAGAGGTGGAAAACTGTTAGCCTCGAGGATTTGTATATAAAATTTGGATATAAAATTTATATACTTAATTTACAATAATTGTTCAAAATGTCTTCCCTCCTCTTCCATACACAGCACCGATCTTCTTATAACTGCATCTACTGCTAGACGAACTTCATCATGATTTTTCCGCATTGTATTGCAGTCAAAGTTTTGGAACGAAATCAGAAACTTGATATTTCATATGTTTGGATCAATAAGTTAAATACTGGACGCTGCTATTGTAAAGTTTAAATAAGTTTATCTTAAAGACATTTTTTTTTTTTTTAATTTTATTAACAGAAATTTACAACTGTGTTACAAAACACATCTAGTAAATATGCGGTATATATGAGATATAATGACATGTATACAATTTGTAGAGGAACTACCCATTGGAAGTACACAAATGAATATTTACAAAGGAAGATCACGAGGCCATCTTCTTTTCAGACGCCTCGGAGGATTGCCAGGAATGGAATAGGAAGCAAGATGTGCAACAAGTGGATTTGGATGAGCAGTGAGTTTATTATGAAAGGAGAGGTATCTGGTTCGTGCCAAATCAACGACGTATGGGATATTAAGGTCATTGTACATGATTTCATTTGTGACAAACAAGGGAGCATTAAGGATTTTTTGAAGGATTTTGGATTGGAGTGATTGGATGCGGGAAGAATTCGATGGTTTGGTGGATTCCCATAACTCTATTCCATATGTCCAAATAGGTCTGATAATCGTCATATATCTGAGTTTTTTATAGTGAATCGGGAGATTTGAACGTTTGTCAAGTAGGTGTTGTAATAGTCGAAATCGACGTGCAGCTTCTTGTCTTTTCAATCTTGTATGAGGGTTCCAGGTAAGTCTCTTGTCCAGATAAAATCCAAGGTATCTTATCTGTTCTACATTATTTAATGGTACTCCATTAAAGAATACAGGAGGACAGGATGAGATAGGTTTTCGACGTAGGGAGAGGGTTATTTGCTGGGATTTACTGGGATTTATCTTAACTCTCCAGTTATGACACCATTCTGAAGTGATGTGTGACTGGAGTGTCTGGGATGCAGCAAATGGATCATCATTGACTGATAACACGCTGGTGTCATCAGCATAGGTTGTGAGGATAGTATTAGGATGGGTTGGGATATCAGCTGTATACACTGTATAAAGGATGGGACCCAGGATACTACCTTGAGGAATACCAGCGGTCTGGGGAAAGATAGATGAGTATTTAGAATTGTGATTAACTTTAAATACTCTATCAGAAAGGTAGGAACGGAGGATGAGGAAATATGTAGATGGAAGGAATTGGCGAAGTTTATAAAGCAGACCTGGGTGCCATACTCGGTCAAATGCCTGTTCAACGTCAAGAAAGACACCCGTGCAGTAAATCTTGCGCTCCAGTGCATGATGAGATAACGTCCACCACACGATGGCATTGTTGGATAGTGGAATGAGACTGGCGAAATCCAAACTGGTTGATCAGGAATAATGTGATTGGAATCAAGGATGGGATAAAGTCGTTTCAAAAGGAGCTTTTCAAGGATTTTGCCCATGATAGGTAGGAGGGAAATAGGTCGGTACGAGGAAGGGTTTTCTGGCGGTTTTTTAGGTTTTGGGATCATTTTTATTATTTATGATTTCCAGGAATGGGGAAAATATGTTGTACGGAGGACAGCATTATAAACGTAAGTTGGGAATAATACTGCTTTCCTTGGAAGGTGTTTGAGGATTCTTGAAGTGATAAGGTCGTGTCCAGGAGCTTTATTGGAGGGCAATTTACAAATGATGGCTATTATTTCTGAAGGGTGGAAGGCTTTAGGAGGAATGGTCATAAAGAAAATTTAATCTTCTTTCTAATGAGCATATTGAAATTTTTCTAGATTTAATAGTTCGGGAAATATTGAAAATTATTTGTCGAAAAATTAGAAATTTCTTGAAAAAACACAAAATTAAAAATATCTATAAAACGGGTGAGAATCAAGCTATAGCTTATATGAAATTTTTTGTTGCAAATGATGCATAGAATCGCCTCTCGAAGTTACTGCAGTCTTATGCTGAACACCCTGTATAATAAGTATTGCATTAAAGAATCAATTTATTATTTCATTTGTAGAATGTTTTCTTATTTTCCTGTTAATGATAATATATAATATAATATAATATATAATATATTTAATTAGTATCTACTTATACATAATCATTGCTGTATTATTATTTCTTCTTTATTTTATTTTTTCCCCTTTTATTTATTCATTATGACCTTAGAAATAATTTAATTATCAACCCAATAACCAAAATTCTAATCAAAATTAGGGTTCTTATGATACAATTTTATTGTAGTGCTGAGTAAATTTAAACAAAATCATAATCATTAGGAAGTTATTTAATTTAGGTTACACTCATGACATAAAAAATCACATCTGTTGACATAAAAAAAAAATTAAATAAAAATTAAAAAAAAATAATTAATTTCCAATTTTTTTAAAAGCATTTATCAAAAATTTACACACGTTAGCAAAATAAAAATATAATAAACTAGCTGAAAGTACCCTGCTCCGCTACGGTTTAATATCAGGATTAAGGAAAACTTAAATTAGTAAAAGTTAAGCTTAACGCTGATAATTATTATTACTTAAATAAACCTAAAGAATTCGATTCTCAGAATAATTTCATTAAGTAAATTTGACAATTTGCAAAAGTTAATTTTATATTATTTTGATAGTTCTCTAGTGAAGCTTCGAGGCAGCACTACCATCTTACCCAGCTCTGATACCAGACCATCAGCTTTTCTTATGGCATACTTTAAGTGAATATAGTCTCAACTTCTCAACTTTTTTGATTTTTTCGAATAAAGGTTAGCTTTTCTGTTTCTGAAATTATAAAAGGGAGGGAGTTGGACTTTCCCGTTACTGCAGCACATGGCAGGTCTCTCTTCCTTCTATTTTACAGCATAAACCAATTTCAAGTAGACCGTGATCCAATATCGACGGCTTTGTCTTTTGCATGTTCAGTTTTTGGGTCATACTGGCTGTAACCTTTCCACTGAACATCTTTCATCGTGTTTTGTTACAGCTACACGTTTAACATTAGGATTATTTTCTGATAATTTTTTTGAAGACTTTCTATGCGTTTCAGGATGGGTTTTCTTATCTTCTGTAAAGTCCCTCTAAGTACAGTTGGGTGATTCTCAGATTATGGTATGTGTATACAGCATATCCTTTAACTTCGGGTTGGTTTTCTTTATGTTTGTTAACCACTTTTCTTCTAATTTCAGGATGATTTGTCATGTATTTCTTAACAGCTTCCCTGTTGACCTCTACATATGCTTGAATATATTTTGCAGCCGAGTTCCTTGGTTGTTTGTTGCGAACTGAATCTGTGAATCATTTCCTACGTTGTTTACTTTTAGATTGATGGGGTTACTTCAATGTTGCAATAGACTCATCTGAACTGAGAAAAAAGGTATTCTTGGTTCAAGAAATGAAATTCAGAAATACTAGGTACAACTTATAAAATACAACTTGGACCTGGTTGAGAAAAACCGATTATCTTGTGACCGGAAAACTAGAGGAAGAGTAGTTGGGGACGAAGCTACTGGTGAAGCAATGTTGGTGGGTTGCTCGTAAAGAATATGTACATCGAACTGGCCTTACGTGTCATCACCAGAGAACATAAGTCTTTTAACCTCCTCATATTATAAGGTTTAACATATTTTTATTTTGTCTATTTAATAGCTTCTCGTCACGACTCAATCTCCAAACTGACAATCCAGGCCGATTTTTTAAAATTCCTTTCTTAGCGAGCACCTACGGCCCTAGAGGAAGCTGCATATCGAATTTCATTCCAATTCGTTCTGTGGTTTCTGAGATTTCGTGTTAAATAAAAGAGTAATATTTGACAAATATATAGTAGATTAATTTATGAAACATTGTGTACACTTTTTTACTGATCTCTTTGACATCCTAGTTCAAATAATTTGCATAAATGAGTTAGTACTGTCCCTCTCTTTCTATTACCTCACATTTCTGGCTATTAACACTATCTAATTCTCTCTTCCCGAGGCGAATGCTAATATCTTCTTAAATTTTTAGATTAATATAATTTAATATATCTTCTTCTCCAGCTCTCTAGTCTTAGCCTTGGCTTCCTGGACAATAGTTCTCCAGACGAAAAATCTCAAATTTGCAAAATTTGCACGATTCGGGGTCATGATCCTTTTTTGCACTTCTATTATCTTTTTATTTACATTGTTTAACTCTGCCCACAGATAAGTAAAGTTACTGTCGTTTTCGAAAAAATATCCTTCTACAACAAGATTAAAATGAAATGAAAATAAATTTTATTCTGGGGCCATTGCCCCTTAAGAATAATTATAATGAACAATTAATGGCAACCTAGCTGCCGTATATATAATTAAGAACATAATAAAAGCAAGAAAAATACAATTAAAATTAAATTAAGGAATTTGAAAGAAAATTAAATTACAACATAAAGTATATTACATGTTATAAATATCACACGAAAAACAAATTATATCTTAAGGTTATGATTTTAAAATAAGCTACGAAAAAAAAAAATTAGCAAAAAAAAAATTCAATAAAAAATACAGTAAACAAAGCTAAGAAATATAAATATCCGAAAAAAAAATAATGTACTATATATAATAAAATAATATAAATTATGCCAAAAACAATTATACAAATTTAGTGCAATAGTACAAAAATAATACTGTACAAAATCAATATTATATTCTGAATATTCATATTTCATTTAAAAAAATATTTTTGATGATGATTGTATTGTTGACTGTGAGTTTTTACTAAGGAGATGAATTTGTTAGGGGTGCAGTCAGAATGAATAAACACAGCCAGTTTTTAAATGAAAAACATATTTTGGCGTGCCAACGTTGTTTCGACCTGTCTTGCAGGTCTCCAACAGGGCTAAAATAACAAAAATTGGATGTGACCAATATGATACAAACACTAAGAAAAAATAAATAACAAAAATAATTTAAAAATGAAAAAAGAAACAAGAAAAAATATCTGTAGTTAATTAGATAATTTAATACAAAATTAAATAGCAAATTCTAGTCAAAGATACAGTTGTAATAAAATAATAAAATAATTTAAATTGAATAATACAAATTTTAAAATTTGTAAACTAATACAATGTAATAATTTTATTAACAGATGTTTTTAATAGGTATTTAAAAAAAGGTATAAGGGATCAGAAAGGTAAGATAGAAAGGTAAGTTATTTTTTAATGTTTGTATTATCTTGGTCACATCCAATTTTTGTTATTTTAGCCCTGATGAAGACCTGCTAGGCACACCAAAATATAAGTTTTTTTATTTAAAAACTGGCCGTGTTTATTCATCCTGACTGCACCCCTGACTATTTCATGTCCTTAGTACAAAAACATTTTCTTCGTCGATATGACTATTAGATTGAATATCAACAAAGTAAACGAAAAGTCGGGATTTAAAGCTATTTTGAGTGGAGAATAGCGAATGATGGAAGGGAGGGAGTTCCAGAAGTTGGAAGTCCTGGAAAAAAAGGAACGTTTGAAGGATGTGTTGAAGGGAGTTAGGTAAAGGTCTGTGGAACGGGAACTGGTTTTACGGGAACTCACTGATGAATTTAATGTCAATGCTTTGCGGCAAAAAAAGATTGTTTTATTGAAATAAAAAACAACAAAAGATTGTTGGTAACTCTTGAATTATCCGGTGCTATGCACATATGTTTTTGCTTTTGTTTTTATGTAATTTGAGTTAATGTATCTATGTAACAAATTGCTGATATCTTTAACATTTATATGTTTTTAGAACTGAAGATTGTTTAACAATTGACAAATACTCCATCAATTCCGAACAAGTAGGTTGGATTACTTGATTGTATGCTCTGTATTTAACGAGATATTTTACTGTTGAATTCATTAAACCGTAGAGATCATTGAAAGCAAATTTAACCCTATTTATGAATATCTTTTAAGTAGGTGGATCCTTTTAGACATTTGAACCGGCTGGAACAACAAAGGGGGCCCGAAACGATTCGGGTTCAATTCCCTCCTAATGCGGTTAATTCAGCAGAACTATAGAACGGTTAATTTCTGCTGAAAGGAAGCATTTGATCGGACGAACCATTTAAATGGCCGCCGAGAGAGAGAGAGGCCGAGTTAGCCACTGTAATTGATTTAATAATTTATGGGCTCCCAAATCTACTTTTGGAAGGGGGGGAGAGCGCCAAGGGGGGTGGGGCGCTAAGACCTGAATTTACGACATCAACTAACTTCAATCCTAATCGAAATAGCACATTTAATTATTAAAATAGCTAAGTCCATCTATTTAAGAACATGTCTAAAATTATTTATAACTATATTTATTATTATAGTATGGATAAATTTCTTAACTGTTACTATTAAATGTTTAGTAAGGTTCTTGAGGTTCATTCAATAAATAAAAACAACTATTTTGGCGACGTTTCGAAACTATATTGTTCTCATAATCATGCCCTACAGTGAAAAAAATAGGTTACTATAAAATTATGTAAGTTAAAACTGGGTGTCCAAAATGAGTATTGGTTATTTGTTACTTCGATAAAACAAAAACTACTTAAAATTAAATAAAAAGTTAATTGTTAATTATTATAATATAAAGTGGAAAATTATTTGGAAAATATGATGTTATCTAAATGGTGACCGTTATGCTGCTGGCATTCTTCTAATCGGGAACGAAGATTGCTGACGCATAGATATTCCTCTCGATATTGCTGCCATTTCTAACCTGATGTTTTCGGATTAATCTCATAGACCTTACTTTTAAAGTATCCCCATGCAAAATAGTCAAGTGGACTAAGGTCGGGGCTTCTGGGAGGCCAGTTGATGACCTTAGGGAATAATTCCTTAGCAGCTTCCATTGCTTGATTTGATGTGTGGCAAGTGGCCCCATCTTGTTGAAACCACGTTCTTGAGTTTTTGAGTGCCCAAAAAGAGTATCGGGTATTTGTTACTTCGAGAAAACAAAAACTACTTCAGCATGTGATCGCCAATCTTCGTTCCCGATTAGAAGAGTGCCAGCAGCATAACGGTCACCATTTAGGTAACAACATCTTTTCCAAATGATTTTTCACTTTATATTGTAAGAAATAACAATAAACTTTTTTTTTTTAATTTTAAGTAGTTTTTGTTTTATCGAAGTAACAAATACCCGATACTCTTTTTGGACACCCTGTACAAGTTATTTCAAAAGCATAGAATTAGCTACAATATAAGTATATGACAACATGTGTTAGAATAATAAAAATATATATAATTACAGAATATAGAGGAATAACAAACTTCTTACAATGTTACTGGTAAATATGGTATCGACTAACTAAATTTGGGAATATAATCAGTTGGAAAATCCCCCCCCCCCCCCAATCCTTTTAACTGTTTTTCAAAAATTTCCCAGGTCAGTTGTGTACTAGAATTGTTAGAATTAGTTAGTCAATACCATATCCACTAGTAACATTGTAAGTAGTTTCATACTCCTCTATGTTCTGTAATTATATATATTTTTATTATTCTAACACATGTTATTATATACTTATATTGTAGCTAACTTCATGTTTTGAAATAAGTTGCATAACTTATATAATTTTTTTGTAACCTTTTTTTTTACTGTAGGGCATGAATATGAGAGCAAAATAGCCTCGAAACGTCGCCAAAATAGTTGTTTTTATTTTTTGACTGAACCTCAAGAACCTTACTATATATATATATATATACATATACTATTTGCCATTGGTTCATTTCATGAAGCTACAGAAAAAGTTGGAAAAGGTAGGACTAATCTAAAAGAGAAGGAGGTGGCTGGGCTTGGAAGACTTGGGGACAGGGGACGATGGCGGTCAGATTACAGCCAACTTTTTAATTGTTAAACTTTCGACAAAATCTAATTTAATTCTGATTAAATTTCAAATTGGCCACCATTCTATTTAATCTTTAGGTTTCGTCAGTTCGGTTAAAGTTTTACCGTCACCTTGGAGCATTTATTTAAATTTATTAGTCTCTCAATGCAGTAGGCAGATCTTTAAGAATTACATCATGTGAGAAATTCAATAACACCATGTGAAAAAATCTGTTTGCACTAGAAGAAATATTAAATATAAATATTTAATTTTTAACTTTAATAATTTAAAAATAATTATATATTTTTTAATTACTGAAAGAGATGTTTTTTGAGCTTAGGCAAAAAATATTTAGGCAAAGCTAGATAAAAAAAAATTATTCTATTTGCCAACGTTTCGACCAAATCTTTAATGATCAGCATTAGGGCTAAAACAAAGAAATGTCAAAAAAAAAGTTATACAAAACAAAATGTAATCAAAAAAGAATAAAATAAATAAGTAAATAGAATGAAAAAGCAATAGAGTTAATAATCAATTTGAATTTTCGGTCCTCAGGCTCAATCATTATCCAGTTTCACACATCATAATATCCCCTTATTAAAACGGCAGGGGTCCCAAAACTTTTTGTAAATATGTATTTATGTAGGAGTTCCGACAATTACCTGTTTGTCTACTCATGCTGTGTTTTAAAATCAGTTAAGCGGAAACACCAACCCTAAAAAGATGGTTTATTCTTCTGTAAGTAAAGGGACAGGCTTGGTTCGTGGATCCTTATGATGAGTGTATAAGCTTTTATTTTATTTTTTATTGTACATATTGCGTGAATGAATTTATAACTATATATATTGCCCATTTCCCTTCATTGAGATAGATTGTAATATGTATTCAATAAATGCTTTAAAAAGAATCATTGGGACAATCATCCAAAATAAACAGGAAGTAGATGGACAATGGAGAGTGTTGCCTAATTAGTGGTCTATCAGAAGAGTGGGTCAATTGTAGGCGCTATGAGGAGAAGGAGTGTCGTCGTTTTTTCAGCCACATTAACGGAAGCCAGGCTATTGAAAACAACTATTTGACTACTTTTGGAAGAATAAAACTAAAAACAATTGGATCAAGAAAGTTAAGGATGATTCAGAAGAGTTGAAAATAGCAATACAACAAATTAAAAACAGAGAAGAGAAGAAGATTCTGAAGGACAGAGTTATAAGACTTGAGAAGAAAACTCAAAACATATGATCGGAGACAATACACTATAAAGGGCAGAGAGTCAGAAAGAATGAAACGTTTCTGGGAGAACAAGAGGAAGCTGATAGCTAAATCTCAAGTTATTTGAAAAATTTAAATGCTTATGGACTGTTTAAGTGATCCAATGTGAGTGTTAATAAAAAAAATACTTAAAAAATAACGTAATTGGATATGTGTGATATTCTCATCCAACGTTTGTAAGTAAAGTTAAAAAATATCGCAGCGTATTTTAAAAGCTATATATGTATATTAGTATATACATGAAGTTTGTGTCGTTTTGATAATTTTTTATAATCGCTAGTAGGTTTTTTTTAACTTCACCTTTATGTAATGGAATCTTTCTTCGTAATTTTCACCAATATCCAGTCATCTGATTAACTTGACCATTTGGCACACGTTTCACAAGGACCAATGACAATACAATAATTGCACTTTGTATCTAAGGTTTTCCACTTTGTCTAGCAAATTAATTAATTCATTAAGGACTAAAATGGGGAGGTTTGACTTAAATGTGTCTATTTACAAACTTAAATTTTATTAAATTGTTGCTTTTAGAGACATCCCTTAAGCTGAATTTTGATTCAGGAGTTTAGCACACAAAAATCGATCGTTAAACCATCGTAAGAATTTTGGCAGACTTTGAACAGTCAACTGTTGGCCATCTTTAAGAGCTATCTAACGTTAAAACAATGGCTATACCAATAAAAAAGAAAAAATGTTCTAAACATAAGAGTTGTAGATCATTACGCTTTGTACAAGATTAGATTTTTTTAAAATTCAAGTAAAATATTGTATTGTTTCTAATATTTCTAAAATATGTCATAAAAAAAAAACACAAATTGTTTGTTGATTTTGGATGAAACTGTGAGCATAAAAATCACTTGAGGTACGCTACTCATGATATAGCAAAGAGTCAATACAATTAGGATTGATGAATAAGAGTGCCACATTCTATTGAGATTATTTTATTTGAAAAAACTATGGTTTCGAATGCCATATAACATTCAGCTCAGATCTAAATACATACAAAATTTTTTCAAAAACATCAGTACTATGTTACATAGATTATATATAATAAAGTTTTTTTTTAAAAAGATTGAGACAAAAAATCAATGCATAGGCACTCAC